>JAVCKS010021005.1:0-28821 GCA_032273685.1 Pteraster tesselatus | reverse complement strand
CTGGACCAGACGTCAATAGATTGCTGAATGCGCATACTCTATCAATACTGAATACTAGATCAATGGGCTAGCCCTTACTCGTAAATTACTTTTCATTAAAAAAATCCTCTCTTTTCGAGAACCAAACAGATTGCAATCATTTTAAAAAGCCGGGTATTTGGGTTAGAATAGTCCAATGCAATGATTAAACGTTACGCAGTGCCCGATTCATCTTTACTACCAGAGTTTAAATGCAAGATAAACAATAGTCTATTTAACTTCCTCCAACCTAAATCGCGACCTGGACCAGACGTCAATAGATTGCTGAATGCGCATACTCTATCAATACTGAATACTAGATCAATGGGCTAGCCCTTATGGGTGAAAAAATATTACTGAATGAAAGTTAACTCACCCAAATTAAGGTAATCTATCATGGCTCTTCGATCGAACTGATTTAGTCGTAATGTGCTATTTCTATTTATTATCAGGAATTAATCTGTTCACATAATGTGGTCCGGCCGCAAAACAAATTCACAAATACATGTATATGCATCTCCAAGGCACTGCAAACTACCATGAAACTGTTGTTACAGGAGGTGGTTGAGTTTAAATTGGTTAAGATCTTGGTGTAAATATCACCTAAGAAATACCATCATCGCAGAAAGAACATCGCTTGTATTGCCGCATCAACTTGCCATTTAAACGAATAACGATGTTCGCGAATGCACTACCATTACTAATGTCGAGAATTTCATTTCCAATTATGCCGATTAGCCCGATTTAACTGCGAGGTGGCCGCGCCGATAGCCTGTATTCATTAAAATAAGTAATTAATATAACTAGTAAAAGCTAAAAGTAAGAACAATAACTAGATAAGTAAAAGGTGTAGCAGAAGTATTTGCTAAACATTTATTCATAACCTTTTAGTACTAAGAACACCTGTTGCTTGTCATGACTATTTTTATAGCAAGTTCTTAGGGACTTACTCACAAAGGCAGCTCCAAAACTTAAAGCGTTAGGTAAACCATTGCAAGTTTTGCAGTCCATCGTTGCTTGGCGGTATAATCATCATATCTGAGATCCACACAGGAAATGTGATCCAAACTTTATGTTTAGCCTAAATGCATTCTAAAGTAAGCCTAACCCGTATCGGGAAACAGTGGCCTGAGATATGTCCATCACTATAGCCAGGATCCGCTAAAAATAAGCCAAAGTCGTTTCCATTTGCGCTAATTGTGTTGAATCCACCATGAGCCTAATTATTTTCCGGTATAAAGGTTTCTGCAAGCCACTCCATATTTTCCTTGTCAAACCTACATAAATGTTCTGTAAGTGGTAGGATTGACTTTACAACGATCAAAAACCTGTCGTTATACACCTTAGGTTGTCCTCTCACACGCATACCATGGCAGCAAAGGTGATGACTGTGTTAGCAAAACGACAAGCTTCAAATGAAGGTCGGGCTTTTTACTGGCTGCTCTAGCTGCCAGTAATTTACTGTAAATCTTACATAATTTTGTACAGTGTAAAATATGTCATTCTGCCCCAAGTGGGCGACCTCGGGAGGTGTTCGCTTTTGGTCGGCTCGTTTTGATGACGTTTGGACCAGTCGAACGCTCTCAGCGAATCGACTCCGGTCACTCGAGCTTCCCAGTCTCATTATGGCAATGAGATCTATTAAGATATAGGCCGTGAGCCACGAGCGTTTATCTCGCTCAGAAAAAACGTTTCGTGGTCTGGTGAAAGGAACTATGTAAACATTGCTTTTTTCTAATGATTTTGATGCACTGAGTCCGAAAATAAATGTTGTCACCGCGAAAAACTTTGCAAAAGTATCGATATGACCTACTATAGCCTAGGGCCTATGCGGGGTGAGCATTAAGTTCATATGGGCTTGACGAGCTTCAGCTCTTTCTTTGAGGTGTTTCTTTTCTTTTTTAGATAGATAGATACATTTATTGTTCGTGTATTTCGCATAACATGCCCTATATAGGATATCATGGAGTTCACGAATCGCTTCCAACGGGCGCTGCAGAATGGCCTCGTTAGCTATTGCCACCCAGGCCTGTACACTGCTTCACTTTATCCAAACTCTTCTGTGAGAACGAAGTCACTTTGGATGTCTTCTGAACATCCGCAAAACAGATTATACACTTAATTTTCGTGAAAAACAGTTGAAATGTTCTCTATCTCACGGGCGCGGCCATTTTGAGTTTTGAGCGTTTCCTCCAATTGAGCACGACCACGCCTTTGTCCTCGTTCAAAGCTTGTTTTCACCACTTTTGCAAAGGTTGTCGCAATGACAACGTTCGTATTGGTTTTCAGTGCATTGTAAACTAAGTATAGTTGACTTTTCATGTAGTTCCTTTCATCAGACCACGAAACTGCACTTTAGACGCTCGTGGCTCTCGGTCTAATAGAGCCCTTAATTCGAGAGCCAACTGTTTTCCTTACGCCACATTTCTCCAATGAAATTTTTTCGAAATAAATGAATAAATTATATCACTTCCAAGGGAAGAGGGCAGGGGGGTTGTCGGAATTAGGTAGCTCGGGTGTAGTTTTATATAAGCGTATGAATACAATACAACTACTGCAAATTTCCATCGCCAACTGGGCGTAGTGGAATAAACTAGGCAATGGGGTAACCACTACGTACATACAGTATACTATGGTTCCAATCCTAGTGAGGTTTTATTATCTATACACGTTTATGTTTCAAAACAAACGAGATGTCTATATGTTAAAATAAACGACCGCGAGGGGTCTTAACTGCATGTTCCACATAACCTGCGATAATTCATTCAGAAAAATGTCGTAGGAAATAAGTGTCGTCAGCGAGCCCAGCCATGGTTGCTGGGCCTATTTCTGGATGGAAGGCTTTTAGTTTGTGGGTATGTTCATACGAGTGCTAGTCTGACAATGATATTTGATTGATTTCTAAAAATCTTTTTCACCAATATCTTATTTATTAATATTTACTACAATAAAAATACCACCACTCAAATTGTTTAAAATCGTGGTATATTCGTTGATTTTTATGAAGGTTTTCACGGTTGAAAAAATAATAATATTGATTTTATTTCACGCGGGGCCTAAATTCTCAATGCGGACGCTGACGAGAAGCAAGTAACACAATTTTACTAGTCTGAGTGTCAGACTAACACATACGGTAATAGGGGGCAGATGTTGGAAATGTGAGGTGATATTTTTGTGACTGTACTCTTGGTGTATGATCTAGTCAGTGGTCTTCAGAGTTCAACGGATGTGAACGTGTGCAGATAATGTCCTCTATTATTACGGCCAATAATAATGTTCGAGCGATTTCAGCTCGGTTTTCTTCATCTTAAAGGGAAAGTCCACCCGCCGTCCATGTTTAGATAATAAAGTGTGTGAAATTACATGGTGATTGGAAATGTATTGAATTTGTATCGGATCAGAACATCGGATATTGTGACGTAGCTGACTGTCGGCAGCAGCGCTGCATGTAGGTATCTCCAGCAAACTCACTTGGGTCGTACAATTATTTATAATGTTTGTACAGGGATTTTTAAAGCTTCCACACCAAAATCTATGATTTTAATTACACTGATTTCCCGGATGTTGCTCGAATTTCAAACAACATGGACGCTCGCAGTGTCGAGTGGCTAAAAATCGTGAATACATTGGGCGCGTATTTCGTTATCAATAACAAAAACATTATTTAAGACTATAGGTAAAATGTTATCGAGACTGGAGTTCCCCTTTAATACTAATTCCAATCTTTTGTTAATTAGTAGCAGTAATTACTTTCCCAAGACAAAACAGAACGCTTGCTTGTTGGCTATTGTGGTCATGCAAACTAATTTGAAGCACGAATCCACGTATTATGACCGAACGAGGGCGCCCTATTTGGCCGGACGATATTGTTCTTTTAGCGGTACTTATAGTGGAAGTGTTTATTGTAATAATTATATGCAATAAATACACTTTTCTAATATATCTTTTCACATACAACTGCTAAGATGTTTTACCGATGAGAGCTGGAGTTAAATACACCGCCTACTGGAGGCTATACAACTAAGCGATATGGCTAGGGATATATCGATGAAATACGTCGGCTCGTATAAACCAAAGAATACGTACAGGTGGCCGGTACTGCCCCCAGGATGTCTTTAATGAAGAGATACTGCGCATGTAGATCTACCATGTTTGAGTGGATGTCATATATCTAGGTAATATCGTCTCCGCCGAGTACACCAATGTAATTTACTGACATGTAACTTAGTCAGTGCACCCACGGACATGATAATTATATCCACTGTGTGAGTCCTGAGTCTGCATGTCTGGTAGGTAAATGTCAGTGATATGTTTCCGTTTTGGAAGATTAATATCATTTTCCCTGAACGACAAACTCGAACAAAAACGGGTACGATACATGTACATGCTCTCCAGTGGGCGCGATTTATACGAATCACGGTAACGAGGAGTCTAGTCTGTCAGTACGTAGACCATTTTGGAGAAAACAAGTTATTACGCCGTATACATGAACCCCGTAATCATCCAAACGTTACGGACTATAGTATTAAAGAAAAGGAAAAAACAAAAACACCATCATCTGAATTTGCATCTAAATGATAAACGTCTCGCCCGGTGATCGCGGCGTTTATGGATTCTCCCAAGGATTTTCTGCAGTCGTTCTACCAAAAGCCGTATTGACGTCGTAAACGAAGCGTTGATAATGGCGAACAGTGTTTAACGACCAACCGAGTAATTACATTATACCCATTCATTAGGTATACGCCGTTGATGTACCTCGTTAAGGTAAATCGGCCGCGAGAGAACTGAACTTACTCTGACAGATGGACACGTTGATTTCGCGCCACTAATCATCTACAATTAGCGTCCACTGATCGACAAAAACGACTATTATACCGGTTGCTCTATTAGAAATAGTCAACTTCGTCGCCTCGTGTTTAAAGATGTATGGGGTGTGAATCCTAGGGGGAAGCTTTTACAGCACTGCAAGTTCAATGCTTAAAAAGGGAAGTTCCCCTATTGTACATGTCAAATCAGAGTTAAACTTTATTCCAAGCACGTCAAAATGACTCTAGAATGTCAGATTTTTGTTTAGAAAGCACTGGGTAATTACGCCTTTTACTTTTTGCCGTTTTGGTCCCTTACAGTACACCGCGAAGGGCAATCGGCGCAGCCATTTTCCGCGCTCCTGTTTAAATCCGAATTCCGAACAAGGTCAAAACTTTCGCCTATTGGTCGCGATCCGTATACTGACACCGTGGAGGGAAAAGTCGCATTTATATATTTCATAAAAAAACCTTTTAATATTAATTAAAATGTAATAATATATTTTGTACTACGAATGCTGTATATATTTTTTTTAATTTAAAAGTACACCATTTTGCCGTGTGTTTGTACACATACTCCGCGTGCTGTACATGTCCCTGCCAAAATCGCCAGAGCCTAGCTGTTCAGATCGGGTGTAACTATATCTGATTTCGGGGTTTCGAAGATAGTTTTGGCGGCCTCCAAAGAATGCTAATAGTCGGTAGTACAACCGACTTTGACTTGTACTTTTCCCTTACTCCAAAGGAAGTTTTATCAATTATTTTTTGCATCAAATTTGGTGTTATTGTATAGGATACATGATGACAAACATAATATCGGCGGGGAAACTTCTCCTTAACATATTAAATCATAGGCCTACCGTATAATAATTTTTATCAAGTTTTGTAAATTTGATGCTGCTTTTACACAAACTGCATTTTTAGGCCAGTACCGGTACCCAATAAAGAGTCTCTATTATGCATTGGTGACTGGTTGGATAGGCCCATGTAATAGTTTGTCATAATTGTCTTGGTGTAGCGGCTATCGTTCCCCCGAGATATTACGAACTAACTATGCATGCCTGAGGATGCTGTAACTGAAACCCGAATTTGGGAGCCCGGGCAGCAAGTACGCCAGTAAAACCTCGGCTGGTTTCGGGTAACTTTTACCACCACTAATTAACAAACAGGGTCGTTTGAAAGATTGCCTTTATTGGAAAATAAATCTGATTGGTTTGATATTTATAACATGAATATCAGTTACAATTGCCGAAAATAAAGAAGTTGATAGAACACACTCCGCGGGCCGCTCGTGGTTTATACTAGGCTCCCCGCGAGTTGCACCATGAGCACCCGCTGAGCAACGTATATAGTACGGTAGTAGATTCGTGTAATTCTAGGTATAATCACAAAACTGCCTTACCTAATCCTATTCCACTCTGTTACATCGGTATTCGATCCGTAATATGGCCGCTATTGTCCAACTCCAATGGTGTTCGTGTTCTGCTTGGTTTAGTTCGATGTATATCGAAGAATACTGCAGCTCGCACATAATATTGGCATCAGTGATATCGTGCGCACACTTGTAGTTTGAGATTAGGTGGACTACTTTAGAAACCGCGTGAACTTCCACGCTGCATTCTGCAGGCCATACTTCAATGGGCATGCCCATTAACTTTGACGTAATTATTCGGCAGTATTATGTATATTGTCGTAGCAAATAAAACGTTTCAAACAGAAAATAAAATAACAATAGACCTTATCCATAGCGGCCATCTTAGAGGTTATCTTTTGTCATTTTAATTCAGTGACAATGTTGGAACAAAAGGTCCGCTCGTGCATATCCCAACGGAACAAAGGGCTTACCCTCTAAGATGGCCGCTGTGGATATTAAGGTCTATTAATCTTACCTTAAGATGGTGTGAATTCGAGCGCTCTGTTTTATTTAAGCAGTGTCAATATGGCGGCTCCAGCGAGCCGTATTTACCGTTCTTTAATCGACGCAAGTTTGCAGTTTCCGTCCGTCATTCTGAATTATAAAGATTAGGTCGGAGGTCACATTACCGTATATACAAGCGACCTCCCACCGTTCAAAATGGCGGACAGAAACTGCAAACTTGCGTAGGGAAGGAAGACGACTAGCCTAAGTCTAATGTTTAGGACAAATTATTGCAGTAGCTATGTTTTCCGCCTTTGTTAAAACATTGGAAGCCAGTTACATCATTTGTTTTCATATTATTGTTTTAATTGATATGGGGGCAACCAAGAAGCATGTTCTTACGCCTTAAGCGGAAATAATTCTATAAGAGAAAGATTCGTAACCTATATAGTTTTCGGTGATTCGAGCAATGCTATAATCGGAATGGTTTGTACATGTATATAATACGTAATAACATCAACTCACCGGGTTTCTATACAAACACTCAATAATGCACTGAAATACTTGTGGTGACTATTCTCGTTAAACAATTCCAGACCCTATCGAATACCGGCCACCTTGTCAAGGATAGTCTATAGTTTAGCTAAAACACCGCAGAAGTTTCAATACCATCTCAGAGGAACAAGGGACCGATCCACAAGCTGATCGACCACCCGATAGGGATACGGTGCGGTAAGGTCTCTAATGACACCACGATGCTGCTTTTGTGTTTTCTATTGTCACAACATAATCGCCAAGCACCTGCCATTTAAGTAGGCCATAAAACTGAATTATTACGACTTTTAAGTCAATATGCTCAATTAGCTTGGTTGTTTAGAAATGCCGCGTTCAATGTTTGCGGTCTGAAGGGTTGTCACGGATTGTATACGCGCGTGAAACTCGTACATTATTATTGGTGAAGATAAAGGTAAAGATACGTCAATAATTTTAATTCATCTATAGTAGACAATGCAAGCACAGTGGGCATTCTCAGTTAGAACTTGAGTCTGATTGTCTTTTGAAATAATATACATTGCGTGAAATCAATCGCCATCATGCGCAGCACTTTACTACAACAAACGACAAGTTAGCTTTAAATAGGTCTACTCATTAAAATTACAAAATTAAAACCAAAGCTACAAAAACTTTCCGAAGTACAAACCCCAATGCTACGATGTGACAGACCAGCCCAACAATTCCCTTTGTGATACTGGGTAAAATTCACCAGGGGATAAAAACAGAGAAGGGTAACATTGCGAGGACACCCGCAGCTGCGTAACCCAATATATTGACTGAGAAATGTCAACTGAATTAACGCGCATCCTACACATCGATGACGGAGACACTCGACTCACAACACGAGTTATTCCAATCACTCCTTGCTCAGAATGGTTCAATGATATCACGTGGCTGAGCGGTATTCACTGCTGTGCGCGTCCCGGATCCCGACCCTGATAAGAGTTGGGTGTTCGAACCCTATCTGATGTTGCGGGGGTTTCCTCAGTTTTAACTTCGGCTTTTCTCCCACCTTTAAACCCCTAATATGTTCCGCATGCTATATCGAATTACGGGTAATGTATCACCTTATCTAAAGAAACACCAATTAGAACAATATTTTCAGAAAGACAGGCAAGATACGGAGGTAAATCCTGCCTAAAATGGAACCTATATCCGAAGGGGTGGGGTGGGGATGGTGTTGGGGATGATGGTGGGGTGGGGGTGGGGGTGGGGTGGGGGTGGGGATGGTGGTGGGGATGGTAGTGTGGATTGTGGTGGGGCATGATGGTAATGGGGCATGATGGTAATGGGGCATGATGGTGATGGGGCATGATGGTGATGGGGCATGGTAGTGGTGGGGGTGGTGTGGAGAAGGGTGTGGAGATGGGTGTGGGTCTGGGCTGGGGCTGGGCTGGGCTGGGCCTCGGCTGGACTGGGCTGGGCCTGGCCGGGCTGGGCTGGGCTGGTTTTGGTGGGTAATTTGCTCCTACACGCTAGTTATACTAGTCCATACGCTTATTTTGATCCTAGTACAAAACATTACAGTTCCAGTCAGTCGTTCAAATTGAAGAAACACATCATGACCTTCTTTTGAGAGAATACCATGCTGGCAGTTCTAATACGGTTGAAAACTGGGCGTAGTTCCTTTTTTACGAGTAACTATGTTACACCGTAGTTATTACATGAGTTAACTTTGGAGAGAGATAACAGTTAGTGTTATATTAACATCCACTGGTTCCCGTTAGTGCTTCACGGTTCTGCACACGTCGACCTTTGTAAATTAACATGTTAATCCAACTCTCATGAACTAGAATTCCAAGTCCAACTGTACACACGGCGCCCACGTAGTCAACACCTGTTCTTACCCCCATCATTTCCCATCATAATCAGCAACACAACAGGAACGCGAAAGAAATTATATAATCCCCTCCTTGGCTGTTGTTACTGACTAACAAGCTGCTCCCCCACCCCCTGCGCATAGTTTCCGTAGGGTATTACGGCTAGCCGATTCCCCCAATCACTGCGCAAGAAATAAATTGCTACTCCGGATTTTAGAAAACCTTTTGAAAGGATGAAATAATACGAATTACGGCGGCGGTGTGGCAGCAGCACGGACGGTGTGCCGCGATACCGCGGGGTCTCATTCGTTTGATATTGTTGCGCTAATCCGAGTCTGAGGCCCTGGATAATTTTTTGGTCACATCATTCTAATTCTGCTCTGCCGTCAAACCACGTTCGGGGGTGATAGCGGTCGGATATACAAATCAATTGCGTGGATTTAGGAAATCATGTTCAACATGCGCAGATGGTTTTACCGCGTGACGAAGGTTACTACTTTGGATAATCACTATTGTATAATCATCATTATTTGCGTAGCTGGTTCGATTATACCAGCGTCATCTAACGAGACTGTACTGCGACTGTACGTCAGGCTGCCGATGCAGTGGCATGATTAAATATTACTTCATAAACATTAATAAACATCATTTATTAAACTCTTCTGATACCCGGATGTAAAAAATAAATTTCAATTTGCACAGCTCAGAGAATTGAAAACATTTCATTAAAATCTTTTGTGAAAGTGATGCATATACACTTGGAGCACGTTTAAATAATGTATAGCTTACTAAATACGATCCATTGCTCCCGTTCTGTCTGTAATAGTGTATGGCTGACTATAAACAAGAGCCATTTTAATTCATGTATCAGCATTACGATAAAGAAAGCAACATCGTCTTATCTTATACCACCACGGTCAATTACGTGTCCGTCCTACATGGAATACGTCAGACCATGAACAGCCACACTCACATTCGATGACGTCTTAGTTAATTAAAACTAGCAGAAGTAAAAACGACCAGTCTCGTGAGATCATCGTTTCATGGGAAAACATAGGCCGGGTGTTGTAACAGGGTCACGCCTGCTAAATATAAAAAATACACATGATAGTATCGCTATAACTTTGAAAATATAATATTAAGCTTAAAAAACTATTACCGTGCAATAACCAATGTAATCTATTTAGACAGTCATTCAGCTGTGTAGCAGGCAGTAGACAGCAGACCATAGCGTGGGCAGTGTCACGTTTGATTTGTCGTTGTCTGGGGACCACTATGAATAGGACTAGTCTCAGTCTGACAAACAATCCGTGATGAATGAAGTTGGACAAAATACGCACTAGCAGGAACACAACCAAGCGCAGCCAGGTACAATCGTGGATGGACGTTGATGGAAAGGTCCCTAGTTTTGGTGATCAATTGTTTGGTATTTACCTTGAATCCCACAATGAAATTTTTTTAACATATAGTTTATTTTTACAAATGACCGCACTTTACCTATAAAAAGATGCACTTTCCATAAAATCGCTAACTAATACTGGGTACAGCATTATGAGAACTGTACTTCGGTTCAGACTCAATTTATGCCCTGTTTGGTGTTTTGTGCTTAGCCTACCGGCAATGTACTCTCACGATCCGTAGTTAGTAAGCCCCAGTTTAAACACCGTTGCATGTAACTGTGATAACCTTTGAAGAAAAATTCACCTAGTGTGTGACAACATGTTAAGCAGGAGAAAACCAGGCTAATTAATATTTCTGTTAGTAATTACTACCAGGTTCCTTCAATCCGTGATGTGCAATACAACCACTACATACTAGTAAACCCGAGGAATGTATACACCGAGGAGATATTTACTGCCGCGGCGTAGTTTTCATGACCATACACTGGGAAACCGTCATCGTGTTTCTAGTCTAGGATCAGTCTAACGCATGCTCCCTTAGAATGTAAAAACTGTGTAATTCAAACACTGCTCAAGCTTTACGCGCCGTGCAGTCTCGATTAGAACAAGTGACGAAGTGTTCGGATGTGCAGGACAATAATAATCTTCAGGGTAATGGTTTTTTACAGAATTACCAGAATAAAAACATTTTAGGAGTTCAGCCAAGCGAAAACTATCGGTTTGTTTTCAGCTGCCAAAACACTTTTTTTTTTTGCTGAGTTGAGAGGTTTATTAAGGAAAATACTACAATGTAGCGGTTATAGCTGAAGTCATTTCACTTTAAATGGAACTCACGCCACGACAAAAAATACTTCCCCGCTTACCAGGTACCGCCTAATATCCGCTTTCCATGGAAATAAACGTGAAACATTCTATGGCCTAGTTAAAGTTGGCAAATTACGAATGCAGATCAACACGATTTTCATGAATAACTCATTATTTATCGTATCGTCCACTTTCCCACAGTGCTAACTAATATGAATGAACTTGCTGATGACAGGCCTACTCCCAGCGCAAAATACTCTCCTCCTACGTTCGTATACCTACTAGTAAAGCACGAATTTCCTTTCTGAAATTATGACGAAAATAAGTAGACATCGGTGGTTGTACGAGGTTGTATACCTCTTGGGACTGAAAGTGTTTCTTCCTTTGATGTCAGGGTGTAAGATCTCCGCGGGTATACTTGTTAATAATGTAATGGGTCGTGCAACTATCACCACTTACGACTACAGCGGTACTAACTACCGTGCGTTTATGGGCTCGCTGTTGCCTGTATGTACACCCACCAATCTACCGCCTCTTGTCGCACTATATGGTCTCAGGAGAAACGAAGAAACGTGACAGAATTATGCGGTTAAGATTGGATCCAAGGTGCAAAAAAAGGGAGCAATGAACAGTTAGGTCACTGTATTTTGCAGCGATATACAATACACTGTTAAAAATGTTCGTAATTTTACGTTATTTGTGCGGTGTAAATTTACAGCGGATCATGTTTTTTTTTCATTGTTACGGTTACTTTAAGATACAGCGCCAAGACGAAAAACGACATTAATTTTACGTCCAAGTTATTTTACGGTATTTTAACTTGAGTCCTTGTTGCCAGTCATTTTACCGTTTTTAACCATTTATTTTTAACGGTGTATGTGGCGTTGATTGTTGTATGTGAGACGATGTCTAAACATCTTCTGCTTCTAAAGATGCTCTGTCCGATGCCACATTGGGAAATTATAAATTAATGCTGAATTGATGAAATAATCCATTCATGGACGGTTACAAAGTACGGTATTGTTCTTTGTTTAAATGAATTATTTCCTGGCAGCAATCGTTTCGATAATACCCTGTAAATATCCGTGAATGTTAAAGCTAACTACAGCCAACCAAATTATCAATTCAGCATTTAAAATTGAAACCGATCTCTCTAGGTGAAATCGGTCTGAATTTTGAAAGTGGGTAACTGGAACCGTGTAGTACCCTAGCACGATGGAGACGCTGCAGAGGGGTTGATACACTACCGGTACTTGATGCCACGGTCATGGGCCTATGGGTGAGCGGAAAGAGTTACGGTTTTTAGGGGTGGGAGTATAACCCCATTAGGACCGTACCGAGGGTCAAATTGGGACCGAAAACCCAAAATAAATATCAGCCTAGGGATTCGAACCCGCAAAGTTGAGGAACATGAGGAAGTGCCACTATACGAAATAGAATAATCAATGTTAGTCTATTTGCCATATTATACTTTACGTTTATGTTGAAAAGATTTCGGTTGTCATCAAGTTATAATCCACGCCTTGCTATTTCTATTCGATCTACATTTATCGTAGTTTTAGAAAAATAATGTCCAGCCATAAACTGATTATACATAGACCATTAGCGTTGTCAGCAGCGAGCACTAAACTCCAATCTTTTTGATTGAATGCACTGACTTAGGATAAAGTGTTAATAATTGCGATTCCAGGCACATAATGCTAGGCCCATATAGTGTTGTTTTACTTCTTAAAGTTGTAGTTCTACCTCCTCAAAATGCTAACAAACATAAATCAGACCATTACTGATAATTAATTGTTTACATACTAACTAAATCTAAATTAAAACAAAAAACAACCGATATTCTATATTTCATTGCTTAATTTATGCTAATGATTGCTTCGAGACCTTTCCGATAGTCACGTGATATGACGTAGGTCCAGAAAGACCGTACCGTGTCAGCAACGTACTGCAGTGAGGACAACCGTTCCGTTTTTGCCGTATTTGTTACATTTTTTCCATATAAATACGGCAGTACGATTTATGTTTGTTTTTTCGAAATTCTGAATGTACATTATAATAATATGGCTGCAACAGGGCCGGCTGCGCTATGTGATTCCGCGCTGTTGTTCTGAACGACCCGCAGGCCCTACATAAATCAGTCAGTGCAGTGTGCATGTGCCGGGCCCACCACGTGCATGTACCAGCCGCGACGCGCGCTATAGGCGTGAAACACTTGGTAGATTGTGGAGTGACTATTTAAAAAAATTACAAAATACGTACATTATGTTACGGTACCGGCCACTGATCTCTATGTAGAGATCAGTGCGCACGACCCACTATCTTGGGAAGCGACATTTTAGCCTGGTCCGCCATACGCATACACTATATATGTCATTACACGCGTTGGGAAACCAGACATGACTAAGCCTTCTCAATCTCGTTCCAAACTGTGTTGTTTATAGGGCCTATAATAAAGATTGGCCCTGGTATGTGGTCATGCAATGTATGTAGCGTGAACTCCTGTAGAACTGATAAGCACGATGACCGAGGAGGTCGTTTTATGTTCGGAGTTCTGACGGTTTATATCTTTATTTGGATTTGTATGATTACAAAGTGAACAAGTGTCATAATAATGTATATTATCATATTTAGAAAGATGCGAATTCAAGCTTTCCTTTAAGGGTAAGCTTGTGAGTTGTAGATGCTCGCTATAATGCCTGCCCAGCGATCGGCGCTTGGGCCGCCGTGCCGTGCTGTGTTCTAAAACACTTTTTTCTAGGTTTTAAAACTTTAAAGTTTGCATCACTGGTACTGACAACTGACTGTGCGTGTACGTCCGTGCATATTTACTACGTACATATCATGTACTACTAGTAGTAGTGGTAGTATGATGCGACCGTGCAATGTTCCTGGGGTGACGTAGCATCACGTTACGAATATTTGTAGGAAAATTCGCGCAACTTGTAAGCCAGTCAATAATTGAAACAGATATTTCAAACCCTATTTAACACATAATGAAGGCAAATTTTTGAATAATTTTTTCGGCAACTTAAATTATGGACCAAGAAGCAACAAACAATACCAGAATCATTAAAACTTAGCACCCCCCCTAGATAGGATAATAGTAATACAACACAGGATTCACAGGAAACGTTTAATTCTAAAGATGTATCCATTGTCGTTATGATCTACCTCCGTTTGCCTTTACTCGAGTGCCTTTATCTATTTGTGATTTCCCCCGAATTAATGGCGTCAATGATCGGTTCAGCATACATTTGACAACAGCTTGTGTAACATTCGACATGCCACAGCTACAACAGTACCTGATGATATATGAAGAATGCTACAGGCAGTGGCGGGCGTATTATTGCTACTAGTACCGGTATCAGATGTTAAAAAGTATCTTCCCGGGTTAAACATATACCGGTAGTATTTTGTTTGTTCAGAATAATGCTATACTTATTTACGTCTGCGTTGTAAATTCATAGCGAAATTGTGCACCGGAAGAAACACATGCTGATCATCATGCGTTCTTTATGATGGCGTAACAAGATTCCTACATTCCTTACCGGATACTTTGGAGTGTTTTGTTAGCTTCTACAAGCCAATATGTTTATATATATGTTCTCCTTTCAACTTCATTGCCGATTGTCGTTACAGTCGCGTCAGTTTATGGACCCACTGTCTGAAGTACAGTTATCTTTGTTCATATCACAGTCAGCAAATTGCAGTCAGCAACTTGATGACGATCAGTTGCATAATTACCGAAAAGAAAAGTTACGTCGTGGCAGCTAGACTACGTAATTGGCATTTCGTCATGATCGTATATACGCGTCTAAACAGCAAATGTACATAATGTGATTTTATGAATGAAACAAATCAAATGTTTCTCAAGAATAACATTTAATCAAATACTGGGCATGTATACACTTGCAAAACATAATTAAAGCACAGTTATTCAAAGATGTACTATCGGATTTCAGTCCGACTTCACGTTGGGAAATAACTTAAAATTAATACTTTGGTAGGTTTGCCCTTGTTATATATTAGATTTACAATGATGACACGAAACAATCCATCTTCATACGGATATAATAGTTATAGAGTATTTTCTTGTCAAAATGAATTATTGGTGCGAGCCAATGAAATTAGACAGTGTATCTTTATAGCTGGACCCAAAATTAAACTCTAATAAATCATGAACAATTGGTCAACCTCCGTTACAAATTCTAATTTCTTTTCCCAAAGTGCACTGCGTTATACAAGCTTCGTTTTGTTTCAATTATATTTCATTATTACACGTTTGATATTAAAAACGCAAATATTCGAGTACATCAGTTTAATTTTATCCTTTTATTAAAAAAATAAATTATTTGAAATACAAATGAAATAGTACGTAAATACTTTTTTGGATTTTAAAATAAGAACCATCAGAAATGTTGTACGGGTAATTCTTTAGGTCCCGCATAGTATGTCTCATTTCGATTGGAGCAGATGTTACCCTAAATTCACCTAAGTTTTTCTTTCCGTAATAGGCAACAATCGAATAGCATCTGTCGCATCATGGAGCTGCTTCGAATTACTCTGTAATACTGCGGTGATTCGAGTGACAAAGTGTAAACATGGTACACACAAGTGATCAACAAAAACTATTTTGGTCTAATTTGTTCAGACTCGCATCTGTTTGGACTAACTGTATATAATGTATTTACAGTCGACCTTGGCGCTCAATGAGAAGCTATATAGACACCAATTCTTGTTCGCCTGTCAACTGAGTGATAGAATATAATCTAAAGGTGTAACATATAAATGATTTTTGAAAGAATGCGGTTATTCGAATTATCTAGTTTTCAGAATATACATCAAAAATTAACCTGTAAACGGCTATCGATTTTATTTCGATCAATAAGTTTTCCCGACCAATTTCAGAAAATATCGAACGATTTCATCAACACGTATTTATTTTTGTGCAGATTTTTTCAATTATGTTAACCGGGGTTTATTTTCCCTATTATATACATGTACGTACATTCAATTTCATTTTGCACTTGGTGCAATCAAATTAGTCATCAAAGCATGCTTGATTTTTTTTTTCTTTGCTCGTGTTTTTCTTTCTAGTTCAATGTAAATCTATGCCACACTCTTGTTCAATTCAAATGTGATGGATTGCGGCGAGGGGGGGGGGGGGGGTAGAGTTCCTGCTAACTGTATTTCTCCGTGAGTTGGTAGGTATGATATTATTGTTCCTAATCATTGTCTTGTGATGTGAATAATTCGTTTAAATCCTTTTGTTCACAGTCTGCATGGCTGCCTCGTGCTCTTTTCTGTGTGTACAACAAGTGCTGTTCGTTTGGTTTTATGTACTTTTCTGTTTATCATCGGACCATTTCAAATTAAGGTTAACAAAAGTCATGTTAACAGAGAGCTGTACCAAGATCCACCATAAAAATAGATTTTCACGGAAAATCAGCTTTTAGACATGTAGGGCTTATACGAGTCAGAAAGCGCATACAACAGGTCTGGAACGAATTTGAATGAACATAATGTGATACATGTACATGTTTGCCTAATTGAACACTAGATCAACCCTGTTCCAAGGCAGTTGACGAATATGAATGAACGAAACAACTATTCGAGCAAATGCTCCAATAACGAAATCAAATAACTTCTTTTGATTTTCGAATGCTCCTATAAAGGAGCATTCATTTTCAAACGAATTCAAATGGACCTCGTGTTAGATCATTTTTTGCTGAACTTGCCCTGTAAATCTATACCTTTAAAGCAAAGTTTAGCAATTACGAAAACATGTCCACTGGGTGTAACTGGATAGAACTGGTTAAAGCTGGATATCACTGGTTGCAACTGAGTTGGAAGGTGTCCTTTCAATAATATCGTAATTCCTATACACAATTTACCATTATATACGTAGCCAATGCCAAATTAGACGTCGTATAATAAACAAGCATGCCAGCCAACAAACCAGTCAGTAGGTGACATATTGGAAACAGCTAAATCAACACTTACACGGTACACGTTAACATTTTAGGGGAATCCACATTCCACAAAAAAGACGCCATTTCAATTCCACTTCACCCAAACTGACAATGAACACACATACACGATCCAATAAATTACTCATGGCTAACTTTGGCCGAATTCTGATTCATTTACAAATCAATACGCAGCACATGTCCGCGATTTAACTGAAGTGATGGCCAGAGTTTAATTTCGTGTTGCTAACTCACTTAATGATAAGACATGTTGACGATATATCCAACTGCGTGTACACACGTGGTAAAGACGTTTGATGATACAATGACTACACTTTGACAGCCACAGAAAGTTGTATAGAGAATAATGAGAAACTGTACGATGGAAACAAATTCACTCGATTGTTATTGTTTAGCAATATTTAGCCCTAACATTAATTGCTAAGGTAATTGTTTTGGTGTTGAAAACTCACGAGTTGTACTCACTACGTGTCGCAGTCTTGATGTATAACTCGCCAATATTATTGATATTTCGATGTATACCGATCTGCGGAACTGGGTCATTCGGTTCCGGTAAGCGTGGTCTGCAATGCTGTTGCGATCTGATTGCAAACCTATTGACGTGTACCGGAATGGGAACTACCAGTTTAGGGTTGGGATTTGCGCCGTTTCGTCCGTTCGTTATTCCCGCCTTGAGACGCTTCCATTTAGCTCGACGATTCTGAAACCAAATCTTAACTTGAACTTCGCTCAGGTGGAGACACCTTGCAATCTGCGACCTCTCACTTAGAGTAAGGTACTTTTTACTGTGAAATTCTTTCTCGAGCTCCATGAGTTGATCGCTTGTGAAGGCCGTTCGTCTACGGCGGGATTTGTTGGCTCGCCCGCTGCTGCTTGTGTCGTCCCCAGATTCATCGCAATCGCCGGATTCTACCTGGTCGTCTTTTGGGTCGTCGTGTAGCGGGGAATCGGCTGTACAGTCCCCTGTATCGCTACGGTACTCTTTATCGTCACAATCTGACAACGATGAGAAAAGTCCTATTTTACCTTTTTACAATTCAAATATAACAATATTCGGCGCTGTTTAAATTTCAGCTGTTGTTTTTGTTTTAAACCACAAACATGTAATATGGTGCTATAATGCCTGTAATGTGCGGATTATTTATTCGATTTTGTTTCGGTTGTAAAGAAAATATCATACGGCCTACCGGTATCTTATGATGGAAAATATATCTACCCGTGGAGCTAATAATAGCTATAAGATGTGTCCAAATTGTACAGAGCTAGATTTTAGCTGATCATACTGAAAACTTTTGTCTTTACGATAATATAATGCGATAGCAATATGTCGCTCAAAAATAAACGTTCAAGACAGTTACATGTAATGGCGTGTGAACGTAAGAGTATATCACTGCACAAAACACAGAATTTAGTACCGTAGTACATACTGTAAATACAAGTCCCATTCTTCATGCCACCTAGCTTTTTTATAAGAAAGTAAACACAATGGTATATTTAAACCGTAAATGCAATTATTAGTAACAAAACGTGCCATAAACATCATCGATCAAATACCGAGATGATCTGTCTTCAGGCGAAGGCTTTTATACATTCATAAAAGTAAAATGTGTAAAACAGCGAAGAATAACATTTATGTTATTTTGTTATTTATTGTGTTTTTTGTCCCATTCCACCCAGTGCCAAATTAGATGTAGAACTCAGCGAATGGATCGCACCCATCCGACTGTAGTTGTGGTGTCTGTAACGCCTCCGTGATCGCCGGGTCCAACAACGTCAATACCCGCCCGACGCTTACGCGTCGGTTGTTCTAACGACATGTCGTTAATTCCGACTAGACGTGTTATTGTGTGCGCACAGTTAAGTTCTGACTGGACAACATAATCAGTGCTCGTAAACCATAATAATGAAATACAGCTGCGTTTATCACACAATACGAATATTATAAGACCGCTAGAAACGGCCAGTGGGGATTAGATTGGTGTATTCGTAATACACCGACTGGCCATGTGCCTATTTAATTAACGAAATGATTGAAGCATTGCTACTTTTACCTTAATGGCTGACTGTTTTCATATTAAAATATTTCAGTAATAAATAGTTTCATGTTTCAGTAATAAATAGTTACACAGCCTGTACCTATTACCAAAATATATCTTGCAATGTTTTACCCCAAAGGTGCAAATTATACCGCTGCAATTATGGTCCTTCCATTTCAAAAATGTTGTATAAAATATAAGAATAATAATTCTACCTCCATGTTTAAAGCGAATTCGAAGAATCGATTTACTACTAGAAAATCTGGATACGGTGATTTTTGGTCGTTTTTTCTTGCAACATTATTAGGCCTATATATTTGGATGCATTTCTCGTGTTTTGACTATTGAAATAATACCGCGACAATATAGTGTTCGACATTGCAGACAGTTCATATAAATGTAATATTTTTATAATATATTTTAACGATATATTTTAACGACAATCTACTTACCCAAAGTCGGGTTAAATTCAGCCTGTGCGATATTCGTTTCTTGTCCAAACTGTGCCTCGTCGTCCTCGCCGTTCAAACACGCTCTTCGCCAAACCGGTTCGTGGCGATAAACTACACAATCGGAGGGTAAGTGTCCTACTACAGTTTTGGGTGGAAAGCTATCCGGCAGTTGCCGTTGTTGTTGTTTTTCGCACAACGAAGTCCTTAAATTAGAAATGGACGGGTTCTCTACGTCTGCTAGGACCCGGTGTGGTGGAGAGACGAGATGTAACGGTGGACCCCCGAGCGAGTAAGCATTATACGGCATGTGGGCTGTGCGGTGTAGGTGATGATACAAACCGTTCGCAGAGTGTCCGGGCGGGACGACCGCAGCGGAACGCCCGTGAAGGTGCGCCGATAAAAAACTACCAAAGGCCGGGTACTGGTGACTGTGCTGATGGTGGTTATACAACGGTGCCGAGGTTGAGCACACTGTAGCTTGGGCGTTGGTTGTTGGAGCTGAAGCTGTTGCCATCAAGGAGTCGACGGTAAAAGCCATTATTGAGTTATACGTAGCTCAATCATCCACCATACAATATATGTTTTTACTCTTAGATTTTACAAGATACAAAGCAGAAGACAAGCACACGTGTGGTGCAGACCCTAGCTAGTTTGCTTGAAACAGGATCGAAATATTGCATTGTTGGAATTCCTCATGTATAGCCACTTTATCATCTCATGTCATCATTATCATCATCATTGTCTTCATCATCGTCGTCACTATAATTGTCACCGTTATCATCCTCATCATCATAATCGTCATCATCGTTAATATCATCCTTTATTATACCACTGTACTCCTCGGTATCGTGTGGTTTGAACAATGTTAAAAATGTAATACATTAGTAAGCCAAGACCCAAGTCGCATTTGATATCACAGCCAATTGGCTAGGCGGGACCTAACTTGGCCATGCAACAGCTTATTTCATTGGTCGCCCAGTGATACAGTAGCACCACATTTACAGCTAAACTCTCTGGACATCCTAACCTATGATATAATTCAAGCCTCACGAATTAGTCACAGCGAACGCAATGGACTAGCCGCAAGTGTTACGTTATTCCGTGTGCTGTAGTTGTACCGCGCTGCGCCAGGTCTAACGACAATTGGTAAGTTGGCCGGCTACGCGCACCGGTACTCTACGGGCTGCTGATTGGTTCACGATGCACACATTGTGTCTAAGCCACGCCGCGCTAGTCATAAAACATGCACCTGAGCCTCACCGTCATGCGGAATAATTTCAGTATTATTGCACTAATACCGCGTCTGGGCATGGTCACGTGAATTTTCTTTGCAAAACAAACTTGTATTTCAACAATCTTTTGAGAGATTGGTACATTTAAAGCTCGAGCTAGATAATATTTTTGTGGTTTGTTTCCAGCAATTTTAGTTTGATATAAACTCGTGCCTGTTGCGAAGACTTGTGTGCATTGCATAGTAGTTTGGCGTCAGCGAGGTATAACTTAATTGCATCTGGAGGTTTTTTTCCAAGCGGATTTTGTCGGTGGATATGGGACTAATTATTGATCTGGAAGTTAAAAAATTAATGAAATCTCACAATTACCTCTAACCCATACCGGTTTCTAAACAGACGTATAAGCCTGGTAATTAAAACAATTATAACAACGAACCATAAAAACCATGAGGAATGTCGGGTTTATTTCACCTCAGGGCTCCGGAGATTTCGTGTCATTCTGATAGGTGTTTTATACTGAAAACGTTTCTTGTCAATAACAAGGAAATTCTTCCCCAACATTAGATTACGTGTCCAAGGTAATTAAAGGAGCACTATGCCCTCGCATTATAATCTGTAATTTGGAATTAGACTGCTTTTTGAGAAGGGGGATTCTAACAAACGAGAAATAAATTATAATTTTTTTTTCTACCTTGGAACAATTTGACCAGTAGTAGGCCTGCAGCTATTCTCGTTCAGCACGAGCTGGCTGAGTCCGGTACGCGGCACGTTCGTTATCAGTTGACTGCGACGTACAACTCGACTTTAAAGTTGCAATTAACATGGGCAAGGCCAAAGCCTCAATCAAAAAAGACAAAAGGGGGAGGTCATCAAAAATAAAAGACCCCCAAAAGGCCAATCGCAGAAATACACCTAGTGAAAATTATGTTAACCCTTTGAGTACCCAACCGTGTGACTTAGAAAGAACTATATCTATACATGGAGGTATGATCTGAGTATACTGCCAAAATCGGAAATGTACAATCTATTGCATGTTTAATGGACTATGCCAAATACTTACATGCACGAGGTAATACCCGATGCCAGTTGGGGACTATTTTCGTAAGCGGCAATCGACTATATTGTGATTTCTATTTACCTCGGGCACATTGGTGATATTCTCCAATACTGGACTGTCGTTACTTCGCGGCAGTCCATTTACGGCGAGATCAGTCTTAGTAAATAATTATACCCTGTTACCTGCTCAATACACAACTACGTATAATACACGTGAGTATTTCGACTATTCAACCAGCCCCATCGTTTACCGAATTTTGACATCCACCCCCCCCCCCCCCAAAAAAAAAACCCAGGACAAGATTGATTATTTTAATCGGTTCTCGAATAGTGAATTATTTCAAGCGGCCGTGGTGCGCTTTTCTATAATCGTCAAAAGGTTATACAAAGCCTTGAAATGCGTTTTCTTTCTGACGAAAGGGAATATCCAATCATTGTCAGGTCGGAAAGATACCAACGAGCCGTCTTCCGTGCGCCGTGAGAGAGCTACGACTACGAGGCCTGGGGCAGGCGGCGGCTCAACTTACGACGGTATATGTACCTCGGTCGGTTATGTACGTGCTAAGTATTATACACGAACACAAAACTAAGTTATAAACTAAAACATAGTTATTTAGTTTAGCCTTATGTACCTTTTTATAAAATACGTAGTTTTAATCGTTTTTTCTAATAACTAAAAAATAACCAAATATTTACAATCTGCCTTTAGCTTAATTAAAAAAGGGTTCTTACTACTAGTTCTTACACCTGTTTGCAACCTGTTGGTTTTTCACGAGCGTATTCTTCCACAGCCCTTCACGTTTCCAACGAGCATTGTGAGTACGATTTCTGACACCTGTCTGCAATTTACACTCGGCAACCTGTTGGTTTTTCGCGAGCGTATTCTACCACAACTATTATTCTTCACATATTTGACGATGACCGTAGTGTGAGTGTAAGCGCACGAAATGGACAATAACACTTAATACGTCCTTTCATCAAAAACACGTGTAAATAAACACATCTCGGCGTAATTGAAGTAGAAAACTCTACGTTGCCAGGCAAATTTGAAGATCATAGTCTGTATAATTGTTTGACAGACTTGGAAGGTTTACTACACCCGGGGTGCGCCTAATACTGTGCCGGTTGGCTTTGTTCTCAAACCGTGGGGTGGTAATGTGGTGGGGGCATTAACGGTGGCTCACGGTCAATAATGGTAGGCTATCCGGCCGTGGGTGCCTGGCAAAGCGGGTGGTTCCGCAAATGGCGAGCTCCCTATCACGTACAGGGTAATTCACTGCTCATTACCTTCACAAACAGATACTCTTGAAATATACTCCTGGAATGTGTGGGTGTGGATAAATGAGGTGTCCTTATCACGACTGGATTGGGTTATGCAGTTGGAAATGAAAGGGAATTATCCAAGGTGAAGGAAATGGAAGGTTTAGGCCTACATAGTTGACTTGCATGTGATAGAATAATGAACCGCAGAGGTTTCCGAAGCACCGAAATTACGAATTTCCTTCCGAATTCCCTCCAGATTTAATTTTTCCAAAATCTTATGAAGAAAGGTTTCGAACAGAAAACACGGGTTTTAAAAACATCTCTTTTATTCGCATTTAATTGAATAGAAAGTGGTGGTATGCATCGTGGGCGGAACCACGGAGCAACAACGGGTACGATTTTAGGAATGGGAAGAAAGGCCCTGGACGATCACGCGGTATGGTGGTACATGTACCCCAATTCACTTGCCCTCATGCACCACTGGGTAGTCAGGTGCAGCGCAGCGGTACTTCTCCCGCCTCACCGTACTACTGTACAACTGTGTCACCAGTGTTCCAATCCACATAATGCCAAAGTGACCTCGTTGGGTTTCTTTAAATTTCTAGGGCAAAGTTTTCCCCGCTTCAAAACTGTATCTTGTACCTGCGATACAGCCGGTCGTGTGGCGCACTACCAATTAAATTTCAACCTCACTATCTATGTAAGCTTCATAATTAGGCTTATAATTATAATGACCTTCCTCTGTAATTAAATGACGTAAAAACAATGGGCTTTGTGGTTTTGTAATTTAGAGGCCTCGTGAACTGCTGCCGGTACCTAGCCCTTACGAGTGCCGATTTATTCGATGACTCGTATGTATAGGCCCTCATATCAGACACAGAAACGTAGCCGGGATTTGTAGAGGCTCGTTTCTTTGCTGTTCACGATGCCAGTCTCAGCCCTCGCTACTGACAAAGTCGTAGGCGTCATAGGCGTGTATCGGGGTTTATAATTTAGAAGATTAGAAACAATTACGAAATACGTTCACACACCTTGATCTGATTAATCAAATTATTATTATTATTGAGTAGATATCAGCCGAGTAGGTCTCTACTTTGCTCTTCAGTTGACTTATGATGTGATGTGCACTTCTAAGCAATGCAATTTTTGAAACTTCCTCTGGGACAACGTGACCTGGGATGGTTTCAACGTATTTCCTAAAATGTTTTCTGATCATGCCTAAAGCCCCTACAATGATTGGGATAATTCTGTTTTTTAATCCCACATTCTTTGTATTTCAATTTCAAGATCCTTATACTTAGACTTCTTTTCAATTTCTTTCAGTGCTACGTTGTTATCCGATGGAATATCTTTAACTAAATTTTTAACTTAATGCCTCGGTCTGTTTGTAACTCAAAGTCTATGATATTATTACTTAGTTGTTCTCGACAACATGTTTAGGCTTGTGGTCATACTAGTGCTGTGATGTTGGCACGTTAAAATATTTACATAATGCCCCGTGTATTATAAGATGCAACTTCCTGTCTCTCCTTTTAGCGATCTGCCGCGTATCCAAGAGTATGTAAGATCTTTATCAGTATCTGATCTATTCACGCGTTTACGATGTTGTCCATGTCTTCTGACAGCATCCATGAAGGTGTCTATAGTATGTTCAAGGTATGACTTTAGTCCCAGTGTGCCGGCAGTCCTGTGCGCACAATCCAGCTCAATCAGTCCCGTCCCTCTTCCTTGCGTGGGATATAAATGCGCTGGGCGTCAGCCTTGGGATGGTGCATTCTGTTGATTGTCAAAAGTTTCCTGGTTTTCGTAGCCATGCGCTGAATTTCAGTTAATTTCTAGTTTACAATGTTAAAGCTGTATGGGTTTTTTTTTGGGGGGGGGTGTCCTTGAAGGTTGTTTCGTTCGAAACAACTGCCTAGCTATACGTCCGTGAAACAAACGTCATACGCTTATGGTAAAGAAAAACATTATAGCTACACGTATCAACAGAAATTCGTATAGCACTAAACAGAAGTCGATTATGGCAACAACAACCATCACCAAAGACTTACAAAAGGCACAGTAATGAACTGTTTTTTGCCACTATAACGAAGCAGTTCCCACATCTAAAGAAAGAAAATTCCTCAGCAAATTATGCAATCCGTCCGACAATGACAAATCCGTAGGGCCAAACTTCAATCGAGAGCCGCCAATTGCCGTAGCCGAGAAAAGGGAACTTACCGCCGGGCTGAATTTTCAAGCAGCACCTGCCTCTCCTTCTCTCATTCTTCACTACTCGCCTTGAAATAGAACTACATGTAATTGTTTTCAGAAAGAAAGAGAAACTTCGTTAGGCTGTTTCCCCTGTTGATATTACGCATGCAAACGCCATCGTGTAGGCCTAAGTGAGCGATATGTAACGCTACCCCTAAAGAGTACGCCATTGGGTACAGACACGTGCATGGTACACCGCCGGTCCGCTAGTTACCAGCACAATCGCCTCTGACTGTTATTATTACTCAATAATCTACAACCTTTGTGAGCTACTTTCTATTTTGATAACAATCGAATTCGTTTGCCAAACCACGGCCCGTCACGTGTTAGTGGAAACAAAGTTTAGTATCAATAGCAGTTCCAGTGTCGCCAACTTAATCTGCACCGAAATCCACGTGAATAGGGGAGGGGTGACTTTGGGTACAGTAATAGGATTAAGAAAACCCCCTCATCAAAGGCTGATTTCACCGTACATTTATTATTTAGAGCCGGTCGCGAGCAACTGTTGCTGGTATTGTTGAGCAGTAATGGCAAGGGAGGGTCAACAGAGAACTCGATCCTTTCAAAACGGAGTTCACGTGCGCGAACTTTCTCATTTTATAGGTGTACCGCCGGTGCCATAGACGCCGGAACCGCCAGCGATCACCACCCCTGATACGACCACCCAAGCCCTCCTGCCGACCTCTGTGGGCCTAGCTGGCCGTACAATAGCTGTCCGAATTCTGATCACAATAGCTTTAATCAGTTCTCGTAGGTAGATAAACAGCTGGAGATCAACTTAATGGTGTTGTTGTAGCAACAATCGTCCGTCGGGTAAACAAGTTTAATATTGAATTTAGCAAAGTAGCTATAAGTTGGACCCGTCTTATACTCCAATCCATCTTGAACAATTACACCTGCCTGTGTAGCGCCATTACTGAAACGCCCCAGCGCACGCCGATCATATTTTCACAGTTTCTTAATACATTATTAGACCTACACCATACGTATTTAAAGATGTTCGGTCGGAATGTTTACGCATGCGTGTTGCGCTCGGGTGCGTCTCAGTCATGGCGTCGAAGACACGCATACTTTTCTAAAATGGATTGGTTTACAGCACACTTTCAGTAATCTCGTTGAACAACTACTAAAGAGAAAAGACCCAAAATACCAAATGTTCCCGATTCAACGGGGGACCATTGTTACAGCTCTAATTGCAGCAGCATAACCACGGATATTATCTGTGCACGATTATTTATTTAACACCTGTATACAGCATTGTTCTAAAGGAAAAGGTTATCTATTTATTTATTTTATTTTATTTATTCGTGTACTTCGATAGAAGATGTTTCATACCGGCACTGGTCATTACCCACCGTGTTGTTCTGCATTGCATTTTTGGAAGGATAGTCTCAGAACTCGGGAAAGCTCAGCACAAAGTCCGGTAGGTACCGAAAACCCAACTAACATGATGTCAGCACCATCGGGGTTTTAGCTAGATTCACCAATAGCAAGAATAGGAAAAACGGAAAGAAAGATCTGATATGAGATAGTCGTTATGTTACTGAAGAGCCCTGGTCTTAAAGATCAAACTAGAATAGGTAAAACGGTGAAATAAAAACAAAATATGATTTATATACGATTATAATTTCGTTGATGCCCTCATGATACGGTGTTCTTGTGGCCAATGAAAATGGTCATTCGATTTCGTTTTATGACTACTAGGCAAATGTACTGTTGCATAATCCAATTTAACAATTCAACAAAAAATGCATTCAAATTCGCAGGAGATTTACGAGGTTTACGAATTTAAAACAAAATAAATCAAGTCGAAACAGCTCTGCGAAATTGAATGAATGATGCTTGTGCGTCACGAAAAAGAAGGTTGAGTTGCTAAATTGAACACATTGCTAAAGGAATTCTAATGCCTTGGAACGAAATTGAATGCTCAAAATTTGAATTTGAGACACAGTAAATACTGGCGAGGTAAAATCGTTTTATTCGAACGCACGAAATGGAATTGGCTGCTAACGTGCCGAAATTGAGTGAGAAAACCTACACAAAATATAATTTAATACCCGGCTCGATCAATTTCGTTTGAAAACGATTGCTCTGTTGTATCAGCATTCAACAGTCAAAAATAATAATTGAATTTCATCAGTTGAGTTAGCATTCACTGGCCAAACAATAACATTTAAATGAGAGTTCACAAAGTTCATTCAGTTTCGTAGAAGCCAGCAGCAAGAGGCTGATTCGATTTCATAAATCAAAAAAAAAAATCAAATGTTTAAATTCAAAATTATTTCTATGGTAATGTGCTTCTGATTCGTATTTACCTATATAATTTATTTGCATGCACTAATTCTGCGTTACATGTAGAACAATTATTACAATCAATTATTACAATCATGACAAAACACACGACGTAATATTCATCTACCAAAGAACAAATAAAGCGCCAGTAAAATAGCTAGGCCTATAGTATTGCTAGCTTCCTCGAATAAACAAGCAATCATAGCTATGTTTAATTTGAACACACCAAAGTTGAAATTTGCTACTCATAAACCACAAACTAGCAAGAAATTCATCTTGGCTTCGAAGAGTCTCATTTTTAATTCATCAATTGCGTAAAGGTAGCAGAAATTTAACTAAAAACGATGAACATGTAGTATTGAATGGCTAAAGGAAAATATAGTAGACCCAAATTCGTGCTCAGATCAGTATTTGTTAATTATTTTTCTCCCATGCCTCTTAAATTAAAATGTTTCTTTGTCGGGCCAACATACGCTGCAAACGGGGCTAAATATACGTTCCCTCTGCTGGAATGAAATATGTATTTAGCTTTTTACCCGGGAATTTTACCCATACTTGTTGGCCTACACTATAAACATTTATTTAAATTTCAGGTACAATTTTACAGGTTGTTCAATCATAGTGAAATATTTAAAGAGGAAGTGCCGTGGTGACAGAAGTGGGCGTTATTCGGTAGTTTATGTTTGGATATTCCATTTTAAGTTAAATTATTGGTTTGTTTGTAAGAATATGTCAGTAAAATATTAGTTTTGTGTGTAATTCTCGTGCCACTGGTCAAAATATCGTGAATGAGGGCATGGCTACAAATCCAGACAAATGCTTTTGTCATTATACGGATCCCCTGTGTGTGCATAATTCTGGCACATTATAACTCCACGTGTTTATAAAGGAGCGTAATCAGTAAATAGTCGTTGGACACAGGAGTACCTGGTACGTACGATTGTTTGGAGGAGCCGACGGCTCTTTTGATTATTTTGCCTGGCG
>JAVCKS010020994.1:0-13914 GCA_032273685.1 Pteraster tesselatus | reverse complement strand
CAAATAACGAATGTTTCAATTCGTGCAATGGTGCAAATTATTTTCATGAGGTGACAGATGGCACGTTCTATCCCACGTTCTATCCCACGAGTTATTTGTATAGCCTATCACAAATGTATATAATAGCGCTCTCTGTCTAATCTCAGTGTTTGTTTTGATGTAATGTTAGAGTATACATTACCAATACATTGCAATCACTGACGTCGGTTTGATCACGTGTTCAACAGGTTGGCAACTCAATAGAAAGTAGAAAAGTAGTTCGGGGGAAACTTAAAGCCCTTGTTCATATACGTTAGGCAAATAAGTTTGCGCATGACAGCGCTATTTCGTTTTATGACTCGGTAATTAATCTCCCAAATAATGTAGCCTCCGATCGACGCTACAGATCGTCAGTAATAAACAAATAAATGCTCAGCAATGAGACGCACCTGATGTAAACTTGTAAACTGTTCTCTAATTGAATACGAACTACAGTACATGTGGTACTAGGGCCTATATAAAGGTTGACGGTAGATAATTGGTGGTTACGTAGGTGATTAACTTATAGCTGATTAGCTTAAAGGTGATCAACTTAGGTGACGAAGGTGGTTCGACTGAAAGAATAAGGGAAGACTAAAGAATCTTAAATAAAGGCAACTTATCCGTGGCCAAAATTAACAATAAGACAATGCAGTCTAAACCTCAAATCGCAAAGCGATTTTAAGCTTTCAATGGCTAAAGTCACATACGTGTGCGTGCATGTAAAATACTAGTAACGATTAAACAAAGTCCTTATTTCTGGATTAACAACGCTTTAAACTTATTTAAAACAGCAATATAATGAATCAGAAAAATAAGGCAACACTCACTTTCCTGAGCTATCGGGAATAATTTGATCAAAATGTCTTGAATTATTATTTAATTGGCAATAACAATGTGACGTGTCAAACTTTTGCAAGCAAAAATGCAGCCCTAGCAACGCGCTGCCGAGCGCCCTCTATTGATGCTGCAGAAAGCGGAAAGCTGCCGCTTGCGCGCAGACAAAACACAACACAACAAACATAACATAACATTCTGGCGGCTTCAAATATTGTTTTGTCTTGAGGGACAATGTTGTCGACCATTTCGTAATTGAGTTCGCGCGTGCCTTCGAGTACCAGCAGCATCGTTTTCGCGGAAAATTTGTTGGCTGCCAGCGAAGTGTTTTCTCTATCGCATCGACGGGGTTACATTTTTCTACAAGCAGTGTGGAAGGCTGTTAAATTGGTCATGTGTGAGATTGTAAGATAAACAATCGGCACTACTCGTACATTTTTTTCTCAAGAAACGCTTGAGATTCTGTTGTCGTGCAAAAGGTGTAAGGTCTCACGTCAACACTTCACAAGGCTTGTGGAGATATCTTTGCTTAAGGTATACGAAACGCTGATGTTGCAAAATATCAAGACAGATTTTGATAATTTGGCGTAACCGGAATTAGATGTTTAGAATAACTTTAGCTCATTTGGATTACGTACATGTACCAGTTGCGATTATATGGTTAAGATGAATACGGTTTTATTGACGTATGCACCTTTATATGCACCAAAATGCATTTGGTGTAATTGGAATTAGAGAAACTATAAAATACCCGTGCTCCGCACGGAGTTGAACGTGGGCAAAGTCGATTGCGGCATAATAGTTTAGGGATTTTTATTTGAAGCTGGGTCAGTTGTGGGGGGTGTAGCGCATCGTTTTTTAAAGTATTTCCCTGTAGGTGACATTTTGCGTGAGTGTCCTGTTGTCGAATGCCGCTACGCGGCGCTAGGCATTTTCCTTGTTAATTCATACGAATAGTTATGGCACACAGGGCGCAGTAGCAGCCGTAAGCGCCATACAGTGGGGATTTTGGCATCGGGTATGTGATTGTGGAGTTTCCTAATGTACAGTCTTGTGCCGTTGCATAGTCCTTTAGTTATGTCTAGGTTGCTTAATAGCATGATTACTGCTCCTGGTTTTAAAATGAGGCGTCGTTGGGGTGATGGAGGGAATGAATTCCATGGGGTATTTGTTGGCCTCATTGTCATCATGTGAAATGGCTTTGTCTGCACTGGTGTAGATTTTTGGCAAACCAGGTAGTTTTTTATGACTTTGCCGTCATGAAATATTTGAATAACATTTGCAAAACATTTTTAAAACATAAATGTTGTTGAAGCAACGTTGTTATCCAATTTTCTGCACATTTACACATTTTAATTTTTTTTTTTTAATGTTGAGAAGTATTCCTACTATGTATTTATCGGCCGTGCTGTTCAGCGCTTATTATTTTGTTGAAAGTCTGTGCGGTAAAGTTTGCGCAGCGCCCTCTTTAGCTGATGATGGTTCGGGGAACCGTAAATTCTGCGCAGCGCCCTCTTTAGCTTGGCGAAAACAGTGGCCGGCGCAAAAGTAAAAAATGTCGCCGTAGCGACGTTGTCGTCCAATTTCCCGCTTCGAGATATAGCGCATCGTCTCCGCGACACTGGAAAACCCCGATGTGGAGAAAATGAGCACGTTCCTTCCGGCGGTTTCGGAGGAGATACGTCAAATTACGCGCGGGGCGTTACAGTATTAATATACATTTATATAGCGCCTCACGCAAAGCCTCAAAGCGCTATACAAAGTTAGAATATCATAAAAAAAATTAAATTAAGAAATAAACTTTTACCACAAAATGGAAACTACACATGTATCATACACATCCACATACGCAGGCAGATACGCATGCACATACATTCACTCATATCCATAATGCATACAAACATACACCCCAGCACACCAACAAACCAACAAACAAACAAACAAACAAAAAACAAACACACAAACAAGCAAACAAACAGACAAACAAACAAACAAACACACCAACAAACCAGCAAACAAACAAACAAACAAAAAACAAACACACAAACACCCCAACAAACAAACAAACAAACAAACAAACACACCAAAACACCAACAAACAAACAAACAAACACCCCAACAAACACCCTAACAAACAAACTGACACGGGCAATTACATTACATCCATCTAACTTCGTCGGTCGGGAGCTAACAGATCAGATAAACATGACTGTATGCAGCCCCACCACTTGGGTGTGTATCTTAGACCTATGGAAGTAGTTACGTTTTGAAGGTGGGAGGACAGCCTTATAAACTTAGGGAACCCACAAGGCCAAGCAGTGACCAGGAACCCAAACCACATGCTGCCAACATCAGGGCCCCTCCTCCGAACAAAAGTGGTAGCACCCGATCCCCCTCCGTGGGTTTTTTGCTCTTTGCTCAATCATATTGCAGAAAGGTTCTATAATCATTGACTGGCCAAAATGTAATGGTATTTATGGAGATGGACTTAAATAAAACATTGATTGGAGTAACTCACTGAATTGATTCAATCAAATTTAATTTCAAGTATAGACATAATTACATCTCAAGTGTTATTTCATTTTTATAAGCAATGGCTGATAATTCTTGCCGATTTGAGCTTCTTGGGAAAATTATAGTAATAATACAGTTAAACATTGTATGCCAAAGCAGGAATAATTGTATAGGTTATTTAAAAATAACCTTTTTATCCGTTTTATCTGTTACAAATTGTGTTATAAAGGTGCTCTTTATATATCACTAGCCGGGTTTACCCGGCGTTACGCGTTGCCCGGGTTACATAGACATAAAGCACTATTTGACCCGGGCTTCGCCCAACCCCTTCTCCAACCCCTCCTCTCCTTATACCCTCCCTACCCTCTATCTCATCCCCTATCATCCATTCCATCCCCACATCCCTATAACCCCAATTTTAGTAATGGTTTGTCAAATTGTCAAGTATAGCCTAGGAATGGGTTGTCAATGAAAACAGCATGTCCAACATATGTAGCCTAATATCTACTCCTCCTTGGTGAACCTTTACGTAGATAGGTCATGTTCAAATCAGAGGTCATGTCAGTATCCATGAAAAAATATCACACCCCTGGGTCTTCAGTTCGGACGTGATTGAGCAAAAGACAGACAGACACAATCATTAGTATAGATGAGGTAACTATACTTTGTATATGTACTGGGGTCTTAAGTTCGGATGTGATTGAGCAACAGACAGACAGACACATAATTTAGTATAGATGAGGTAACTATACTTTACTGGGATTTGTACATTTTAACATCATCAAAATCTATCATTTAAAAATTCCCTCCAACAAAAACAAACATTACTTTATATTTCGCCAGTTGAAATAAATATTCAAGTATCGTATCGAATGCAATAACATTAATTGGCTTGACAGCCCGCCTAAAATTAGGGAAAACTCTCTATACTGCAACATTCGCACACTACAATAGTTTTTCCCTCGGTTACGCGCTGTGGCCATCCGACCGACATTGCGTTTGTAGCAATTAGCGCGGTGTGGGTCGGGCGAAATTATTTTTCCTACGAACTAGTTATACCTGCGCATCCGCGCATGGTCATTATTCGCGACCTCATAAATATTCATTAGATTTTATACCACGAGGATCTAGATTGTGCAGACAGGTAGTAGGTATAAAGAGCTAGCAGAAGGCGTGCAAGAGTGTAATGGAGAAACGGAGACAGACGAGAGAGACAATGGTAAATTAATGATATAGAAATAAACTTAGAAATAAGATCTTATAATGAATATGAATATTTATGAGGTCTCCGCGGATAATGACCATGTGCGCGTGCGCAGGTATAACTACATGTAGTTCGTAGGGAAACAAAATTCGCGGCCCGGAAACTGGTGATTTTTATACTACGGTTCGGTTTGATACATGTACACTGTATTGGCTTATTCATGTAAACTGGGTACATTCAGACGAACTAATCAACAACAATAAATAAAGATTTTATAGTCTGAACACCCTAGCACTGATTACAAGAAACTGTACATTCTTCCTACTAAAAACACAGTAGTTTAAAATCACACCTTAATAACAAATTACAAAATTGTTAATAGGCAAAATAAACATTTGTCCAAATACCACCTAATAGTTCATAGTATTCAATTATTCATCATATTGCCACATTAGGCCACAGAAAACAAGTTTCAAGTTTAGATCAATTTTACGTTGGGAAACAATTTTAAATGTTGAATCGGTCATTTGGTGGGTTTGCCCTAGCTATTAAATGACATTTCATCCACGCATTATTGCCGACAGCCAATATTTCATTTTGACAATAAAATACTTTGGTCAGAACCTAGCAGATTACCAATTACAAATTCAAGTTGAAATCTGTCTTAAATCTTCAAACAAAGGCAGTAGTTTAGGACAATATTTTTGTAGCTCTCAAAACCAAATACATACCACCAATATAATTTCATTCAGTTGTGAAAGGATGCAGTGTATAACAACAGCTGTATAACAAACCTTATTCTAAAAACATAATAGTAATAGTGAAAAAGTGACAGTCCTGGTAGTCAAGTGTCACAGGGGCTGACATGCAAATTAGTTTTTCAGTCCCTGCCTGGCTTCGTGGATTTTCCCCCATCCGGGTGTTTCCCCTTCTACCAGTCAGAACCGTAACTCCTTAACCGTAACCCACTGGTATTGATCATAAATTATAGGGAAACTGCATCAGCTCATATTACAGACCATTGTGGTAATAAAAACTGTATATCAAGCCCTACCAGAGGGATAATTCAAATAAAAGAGAACTACATAGATTTGGGGGAAAGCAAGTGTGCTGTTTAGTAGAGTCACCAGTGGTAGTGAAAAAGGGTCAATTTTTTATCATCTTAAATATTACGAAGTATATTGTACTCACTTAGCTAAAAAAACTCACAAAAAAGTGCCACAGCTACCGAGTGGGCTACCAAGATATTTACTCACTAAAATATCATACAAAGATCTAATAAATAAGAGTTAAAATTCTCAAAAGAAATCCAAACAGATGAAATATTTACTAAAAAAATGTCTACAATAAATATAGTCAAGGCCATAGTGACAATGAAAGCATTCTTTGTCTTAACTTTATACAAAGTGGAATGAAAGTTTGTTTGAGAATGCGATGGTCATCTACCGAGAAATTGAGATGAATTCTTTTATCTCCTCCGACGGATATACATATAAAGGGATGTACAAAAGCCTCACTATAAGGGAAGGAAATAATGTCCATTCCGCTTCAGAAGTATTTTATTTCCTAGAGTATTCTCGGTCGAGTTGACTTTCCAGAGACCTTAACCTGTACGGGTCATTCCACCAAGTTGGGGCACGGTTTGTGGCAGTGTCCCTTGGTACCACCTATAATCCTCTCAGCATTCAGGTAGGAGATGAACAAAGTGATCCGAGGGGGTATCCAACGAAATGTTCAAAGCACATTGCAGACTTTGGATCCGTTCATTCATAAGAAGTAAAATTTCTGTCTATACACTATTTTGTTTCCTTGCGAGTTCTGTGAAATACAGCGATAGTTTGGTTACAAGTTCACCCGTAGACCCGTGTGCGTTTGCAGGTTGTTTCTCTCTGGGGTTGTTCGTCGTTCAGCAGTCTTCAGCATGCATGGCCATAATTCCAAAGTGAAATCTATTTCATGCCAACTTTCCCAAGGATAGGGCGTTGTGTGACTCGTGTCTAACTTCCACACCCTTCACTTACAAAAAAAAACATTCACTTGCTCCCACCCCGTCATTTCTAGCAAATGACCCATTTCTTCGGAGGTCTGTATCTCCAGATGAAGACATTTTCAGTATTTTGAGACATTTGCATTTCCTGCATCTTTCCCGGTGAACCATCTGGCTAATCTTCATCCTGCTTTGACAATTCTGTCCTATTAACCTCGGGTTGCGCCATCTGAATGTCTGTCATTAATTTCTTCTCTTGCTCGGAATCTTCCTTGACTCCACCATCTTCTTTATCCGACTTCTTTCCCTCCTCCTCCTCCTCCTCCTCCTCTTCTTCCTCTCCTTCCTCTGCCTCATCCTTGTCCTTGTCTCTGTAGTACATCTTATGTCTCATGTGCCAGGCAATGCTGACGCAGGCAGACACCGTCTTGAACTGATGGACGACGTTCCTTGGGATGAAGTAGATGTCGTTGTCACGGAGTTTGAAGTGAGCATAGCGGATGCCATCCCGTCTCATCTGGTTCAACTTGGCATCCTCCACCCATTGAATACACTATGTTCAAACAACACAAGTAAGATGCTAGGGAATGATAATGTACATCTCTACTACTAGGCAATTCCTCTTCAAATCCAATCCGTTCCCTGCTCAGGGTGCCAATAAGCCCCACTCCCATATAATTTTAATCCTTTACATCCCTTCCCACAGCCGTCTCACGGAGGGCAAAACTTGGGATTGTAGTGAACAAAAATGTCTGTCTGTCTGCTGTTTGTCTGCCCTCTGTCTGTCTGTCTGTTAACTACTTCCTTACAACACCACGCATCACAATGTCACAAAACTTCCCCAACATGACCCCCTACCTCAAGGCTCTATTCCATGAAATTTTGAAAGGTCAAGGTCACAGCGGCACTTTGAAGGTACAAAACGACTTTACACGTTCAGTACGGTACATGATATCCAGTCTGTTCGGGTATTTCACCAAATGCTAACAAATGAATAGCGCTAAATTGGACGTGGACGACTTTTTAACATGGGACGTGGGACAATTTTAAAAGGGATAACTCTGTTAACATTGTGTGACGGAGGTACTTGTGATTTGTTTACAATATAAAGCTCCTTTTATTCCCCTTTACAATCACTGTAGAGATTTAAAATAATGGCACATTCACATTCAACAATAATCAAGATGGAAGGTATTGATAACATTTCCGCCTTTTTTTTTTTTAGGGGGGAGCGGGTGGGGAGTATTTATATTGTTTAGTATAATTTCCTTTTTTAACTGCTAATACTTCTTCATTGATCCCTTGGGCACTGTACCTGTGAAACTGGGGGTTCATGTAGGTCCAACTGAAGCCTCTCTACGACGTCAAAGAAATTGGCTGCAGAGAAAGCAACTACGTCCTTCACATCACGGTCAGGGCCGCTGAGATTGAAAACAAATTGAAAACAAGTCATCAGAGAGGGCTAGCTCAACGATCGATAGACTACACGTAGATGAAGACATCTCAAAATGTACTCTTTAACTAAAGTTTTCATACGGTTGTTTTTCCTGTCGTACGGATCGATGGATTTCAGGGTTCACAAGAGGAAATATTTGCCATAATACAGTTAACATACTACCCAAAACATGTTACAACAACTTAAAGCTCTGTTTTTCCATATTCCATATTGATTACAAACCGGTATATAAATAATTATATAAACCCACTTGGCATAATCTTGATGTCTACACAGTTCGCTCATGATTTCTTGAGCACATGGTACTGAGTACCAAGTGTGAAGGTGGTGGCTACTTCACATCAGTGAACCACCAAACATGAATATTATTCACACCATCCATACACATTCTGAATTTATGAAGGGTTTAACGTCCACATGATCAAACTTGTCTGTGCAATTGAAGGAGAGGTGATCATCCTCTTCGAGGTCCAAACACCCCTTACCCTTCATCCCCTACATGTACGGCTTTAAGAATGCCAACAGCGGCTGTTGTCATTCGCTCGAACCCTTGGCCAACGTGATCGGCATGACATCTCGTTCTATCTTCGACCAACATCTCACGAGGTTCAGACGACCGCGGTAGGTACTGGAGGTTACGCAGCTCGTTAACGGCTGTCCTGTATGGTCAGAAACAATTATCATCGATTAGTAAATCTGTTCTGTTAAAAAAAAGAACATGAAGAATTAACAATAGCATCACTAAAAGACAATAGTACAGCAGCAAATAGTGCGACGTGCCAGCGGTGCAGCCTGCCAGCAGTGAGGAGTGCTAGGGGTACAGAATACAAGTGGGCGGGAACTCTCACATTATGACATATAGTGCTTCGACAGCCATGTTACTTTGCCAAGATACTGAACATGTGATGTCGCTATTTTACATTGTAGTCGCTGACATATTATTATGGTCGCTTGCAAGGTGGGAAAAAACCAAAAGAAATTTATAAACATTTGAAAGTGTTCACACTTGTTACCTTCGCTTCTTCATAGGTGATCTAGGCATGTCAGCAGTGGGCACCATCTGTTCCCCCGGTCGTATCCACAATATTGGGCCATCATTGCTCTCGGTTCGTTCCTTCATGTTGATAACGGACAAAGATCCCCAGGGCATGACATACTTCAGAAACGGGTCCTGCTCCAAGAGTTCGACAAAATCCTCAAAGTAATCCCCAACCTCCTCGTTGACGGTCCCGACCAGACTCACTTGAAGCAACGGGCCATAGCGATACGTCCCATTACGGTACGTCCGACAGACATCCTTGCGGAACTCTGGCATGGTGGTGGTGAGAATATCGGACTTGCCCATCAGCTGACTCTTGACGGTCGTCGTGGGATGCTTCACCGCCAGGTAGTCAATAAGGTCGGGTAGGTAGGCGGCCGAGCCATGGACAATCCCCATGACGTGGTTAGCAACGCCAGGCTGGCTCTCACCGTAGACGTTCTCGAAAAACGCTCGGACGAATTCCTCCATGTCCTCATCATGGAGATGGGCGATCTCATCGGAGTAGACGTGCAGGAGCGACGCACCGCCGTTCGGCTGGCATTCTATGTGCATATACTTGTCGTACTTACATTCCGGCTTGCCGTTAGTACTGGGGCCACAGTTTTTCACTAGCCGATCCCGGTCGGTGAACTCGTAGACGCGACGTTGTACCGGAGACACGTCCACGTCCGGTAGTGAAACGTGGCTGAATCTTTCACGGTGGTGATGGTGGTGGTGGTGGTGGTGGTGGTGGTGGTGGCGTTTGTGCTTCTTGGGTTTTCGCTCGTAGTCCTCCTTCTTGATGTGTAGCTTAAGCTTCGGACATCCGTCATTTTTGACGATACGAGGGGAGAGGCACATACTACCATTGTGTTTTCCATCCCCTGCAATTATTCCATGATATAGTGTACAACCGTTATTATACAGTTAGGGATATATTTGGTTGAAAACTGGGAATGACCAACATGCTTATAATAACTCACTGGTACAATTTGTATGTAACTTTGCCCTAGGTAGTAAAAGTGTTTTGCTCTTTAATATGTAAATGTTTTCTAATTATATGACTATGGAAATCGTATAAGAGTATTGGTACATGTACTACCCACTGGTATTGGTGCATACGTCTCTTTTCTAAAAAATAACCCTAAGGCCTACTCAAACTTCACTTCCTAATCTTATTCGTAATGATGTCAATCACAGTGGTACCAGAGTAGACCAGTCATAACATGGCAGGTGGTGGGGTACTCTAATAGTTTGCCATAGCTTAGGACTGGTCTTCATAATCTTTAGGCTATTATGGACTGATGGAGGAATTGTTCAAATTATTTCAAATTTTCATTTCAGTATAACTAGTACCACCTAGATTCTTGGGGCCAATGGTTATTGACACGCCACAGCGTCTCATGCAGATGGTGTTGTTCTTATCCAGGGTTGGGAATCACAAAATTTGGGTCTAGGCCTACCCTTAGTTTGAATAATATCTAAATTTATTTATAAAGGCAAGAATTGAGGTGCTCACCGCCGGTTTTTCTTTGTTTATTTTCCCAAAATTTACCTCTTTAGACTAGGGAAAATCTAAAATTAGGAATCAGTTGAGGAAAAAGTTTTGAATTTGGCTATAAACTAGTGGAGTAGTGGTAATTAAATGACAAAAAGAACAATTCTACCTTATTTGTACGAGGCTAAAAGGCTACATTTGCACATACTGATTACTGTATACGCAACTAGACTTATTAAACTGCAAGTGTATTCAGGATACAAAAACAAGTTGTATTAATTGCAGAATACCCCGCAACCACGTCCCTTTTCTAAAAAAATCCTGGTAGGCCCCTACCCAGAATTCACTTCACGGTGATAATTACAAGGGTACCACACTACTCACTAGTCACCAAATAAGGAGTTGCGGGGTATTCGACAATTGAGCTAAAACAAATTAGATCGAGTTGAAAACTTTTTTCTCAAATGATTCCTATCCCAAATTTTAGATTTTTCTCAGTCTAATTATTTAAGGTACATTTGGCCAAATATAAACAAAGGGAAACCGGCGGTTAGCACCCGAATTCTTTCCTTATTTAATAATATTACAAATATACCATTGACAGTGGGTGTGGTACCACTACCGGGAGTACCAGGGGTACCAGGAGTACCAGGATTATCATCCATGGACCGCCCCGGTGAGTAAGACCGTGTACGGTTGACTTTCATTGCCGAGCATGGTGAAACCATGGACGAGGAAACCTCCGATTCACTTGTACTCGAATACCGCTGCCGATAATCGCTGTACATTTCTTCTAAATAACCCGAACTGGACAGGCGTCGATAATCATGCTGTACCCGTCTTCTTTTCCCAATTTCTGGACTCGTCGGTGGAATTTCTCCTGCTGATTCTTGCGCAACTACTGTTTCGTTTTGAAGTTTCTGATAATCGTTGATTTCGGCTTCTCTTTTGTCGTCAACAGCACGCGTTGTTTGGAAATCGTCAGCCACGATGGCGGCCATATTGATATTTAACTGAAATCCCCGGATGTGACATACGCGCGCGCAGGATACGGTGGCCGGTAAAAGTCACCAGTATAAACAAACCTATTGTTCGCACATGCACATTGCATGATGATACACCGAAGGTAGGACGAAGGCTATGTTTTTGCCGGCGTTTGTTAGTTTGTCTATTTCTTTGTCTGTTTGTTTGTTTGTTCGTGGTCAACTTCCTGGCAACACCATGCATCACAATGTCATGAAACTTATCGACGTCACCACTCACTTCACTGCGAAGTATTCGCACCTAAACACTTTTCAACTGTTGTAAATAATTTGCCGCCAATTTATGACCGGCGGGGTTTTCGTTTCTCATTTCGCATTCGCGTGAAGTATGAACCGGTCTCAATTCCTCAGAATAATTCACAGCAAATATTAACCACGACGTAATTTTCGCTTCGCATACCGCATTCGCGCAAATGCTAAATTGTTTGCTTTTTATTGTCTTCACTCAGAGCCGTATTCGGGCTTCGCTTTGCTGTTCTGTGTACGTGTATGTATATGTACGTACTCAGGTACGTGTACTCATAGATATACATAATATGTATATTAAATATACATATTATATTATGTGTATTATGTATATCTATGCGTGTACTGTACACTGTATGTACATGTACATACTTGTCCCAATGCAATGCTGTGCTCCAACGGCCGGGTTTTGGAACTAACCAACAGAGGGCGGTGCACAATTCCCAAAAATTGGTTTCCTCTTGTCCCGCGCGCTGTCCACGTGCTATGAAAAACTACCCGGGCCCGATAGAGTTAGATAATTTCTACGATGTATCTAACTCTATGACCCGGGCATAACTTCTTATTTAGGGCAGCATATGGCGGCGTATGTGCGCGGTACGTGTGTTACTTGTGGGTCCCTTTTTACGATTGGCTCTTCTAGTCCGTTCACACCGTGAGCAAACATATCGATCCCGATCCTCTTCCTCTTCCTTCTTTTAGGTCCCTTACGTATCCTGGATATTGGGGGTCAGTAGAGTGACACATGTTCATGGACCTCGCCATATATTTCACAGTGGCCAGTTCTCTCCTTCTTCTTCGTTCGCGTAGACAAGCCTACCGCCCCATTTACAGTTGGGTGGTATGAGGGAGGCCCTGTCGTGCATGCTCAGGATCCTGGGACCGATCTCGATAGAATATTGATATAGCGCGAAACTTTGAATGTAGCAACCATAGATATACATAATAATTATTAGATTAGAATGGTGCAAATATTGTCGGCAGAGTGCTCGATGAAAAACCAGAGCGTTTTAACAATAAAATTGCGAGTTTCACTAGGTTTAACTTGTAGACATTTTATTACTAATTCAGATAAATGATCTACTGACTAAGATAATTACCACAAGAAAATGATTGAAACGCGCGTGGATTTGGAACGCGTGCAATGCACATTTCACGCGACGCGATAACAAAAAACCCATCTCATGCGTCTGCAGAGGTGTTCTGTCTTTTCAATCAGCTTCCTGTGGTAATCCCTGGCTGATGGGAGTGGAATGTTCTTAGTCGAGTAGTCAAAACTAGTAGAATCCATGTCAATAATAGATGCCTAGAGTGCTCAACATAGAAGGAGTATATGTATATCTATGGTAGCAACACGTTTACTATCGTTCATTTTGTATCGTCCATATATATCCAGATCCAGTGGATCGAACGCGTACGGCCGATGAAATAGCATTTTCCATACGCGCGCAATGATTAAGAATAAGACGTGGGCGTTACGCATACGCGCTCAACGTATAGCAAGGTTGTGTAACGTTTTGGTATAATTATATCTGGCGAGTTATATTACTAGAAACAACTATCAGAACATTGTCATTATAATCATGTGTATTTAATTGTAGGCAATCATGGACACCATAAAGGAACTGACAATAACGACAAATCCCCGCGATATAAATAATATACAAACACAAGTAATAAGATGCAATAACGGCAAGGACAAACACACAGGACAAGATGAAGGTGGAAACAGTGGAACCAGCGTATCGAAACCAAGTAAGTTTTAACCCAAAATGTCATTGTTTGAAGCGTGACATTGAAAGTAAGAAAGAAACTCAGGAAACAGTCACACTATGGCCAATTAATCAGTTAACGGCGCGGCGCGTATTGTACGCAGGTTTAGAGGAATCGGGCCTACATTCCCGGGCCTACATTCCTGGGTTTATATTCCCGGGCCTACATTCCTGGGCCTACATTCCTTCCTGGGTCTACATTCTCGGCATACATTCCGTACCTAGCATATATTCCCTTCCGGGCCTACATTCCCTCTCGGGCCCACATTTCCAGGCCTAAATCCTATCTGAAGTGTCCATAAGTTCGCGAGCTAGCCA
>JAVCKS010020983.1:0-13917 GCA_032273685.1 Pteraster tesselatus | reverse complement strand
TTTACATCAACAGTACGCGGACGTGTTTCTCTCGTTGTGTGCAGGATCCATTTCCCCGTCGTGGATGGTCCCCGTCGACAAATCGAAAGCTCCCTAGTATTAGGCCTAACCGTACGCAGCTTTGCGAGTCGTGCGAAATTATAAATTATACTTCAATCAACTTAAACTAGTACTGTAGTAGTAGGCCTAGAAAGAAGGCCTTCAAGCACAATACCTACATGTAGTAAGGCGTACTAATCACTAAGATTACCTTACCCGTGATATACCAACTGTAATTGCCGACACCAAACCTGATAAAAACAAAGCAAAATACAGAATTGTTTCAAGAACCATCAGACACCCCTCGACAGCCATGATGCGCTAAAAATAATTATTTATTTGGATTTCGATCAAACTCGGACCCAAACGAACTCGGTCCCACACCAACTCGGAATCAGACCAACTCGGACCTAAACCAAGTCGGATCCATTGATCTCTATAATAACTGGATAGGCGGCGATATGTTTTTCCCATAGAGTTATATATAACTCTATGGTTTTTCCCCGCTCAGTTGCGGCAGATTTCATTATTAGTGGCATTTCCGGTCTTGAAAAGAGACTACGAATACGAAATACAGCTGTTTGGGTAGGGTTAGGGTTTAATAGTACTTTTATCTTAGAATGTAGAGTCGAGTGTAGACGAACCCATAACTTTTTGGGGACGATGACGTCATCAGTGACGTAATTAATGACGTAATTATGTTAGATAAATTGTCATTGAAAAATTTACAAGTCTTACACAGATTGCAAAGACGTCTAACCTTCATCTTTGGTAAAAAATTGAATTTTCTAGTTTCATAATTATTTAGCTCGCTCTGTTAAAATGAGTCGCAAGTCGCACCACGTGCTAACATTTTATGTCATTGGAGCTGTGTGGGTGCCTTCGCAAGCTACAGAACTTGTTTGTACGATTTTCATAGTGCTTGTACATAGTACAGTATAATACATTGTATGCTACTGCATAATACATGTGGTAGTATTAGTGCGCTAATGCGAAAATACATGCCGTAGTATTAGTGTTGATTGGAAGCGTGCTGCTGCTTATAATGCATGTTGTAATAATTAATGCTGATTGACGAGATGTCCACATTGGCTTAAAAGTGCAGTATCTGCATCAAGAAATGAAACCTTGCATGAATTGAAGCAGGAATATTCACCAAGCTGAAATCTTGCAATTGTATTCAAGACGGGATGTGTTAGGCCTACATCCAGAATATGAGGTCTTCTCATAATGACACCAACAAGTGTTACGTACGTGATTTCCACCTATAAATTATTGTGAAGTTTAACAATAATATATCTACATAATGAAATGCGCGATCGCGCATAAATTTCGTATGGATTTAGGCTAAAATGTATCACATCAATTTGAGGTAATGTTTTAATTGTGTTTTATTTTAAGTGTCACCGTGTCTAAAATGTGCGATCGTATTGTAATGACATCAACAAGTGTCACGTGATCTCAATTCTAAAGGTGCAGTTTACATCTACAGAATGAAATTCAAGCCAGCATATGTGTTACATTCACAATTTAAAGGCATATTATACTGAAATTATCAAGTGTCACGTGACATCACCCTAAAGGTGCAGTGCAATCGAAGTTATCGAGTCACTTTTCTAAGATTTTGTTTTCACCAACAATAACCACAAAAATTACAACAACAACCACAACAACCTGAGCCGAACACCGTATTTTTGTTCACAAACAAAAATATCAATGTCTAGTATAGTCTTTGTCAAAATGGTGCAGATTAGGTGAGCTGGTACATCTGACTTCAAGCGGTTCCTGCAATCAAGTTGATTAAACATGGATGCATAGATGTTCTTGGGAAATAATTCAGGACAAACCTAGCTGCACGCCTCTGAACGTGTCTTGTAAGCGATGGAACTGAAAAAATTCTTTTTGGGAATCCTTGGGGTTTGTTTGCTTTATTTGTAAGTTAATTTATACGGCAGCCCACGTGAGACTGCTACCTAGGTAGCAAGCCTATAATGGGCCAAAATATGGGTCCCACATGGGTGGCCCATGGGTCTCATAGTTGACATACATTTATGTGCCTTGTAAAGCTGTATACTATTAACTCATGGTGGTGGAGTATGTCTTGTTCAACCCGATCGATGGGCACGTGTGTAGGCCTACATTTGTTTCCAAAAGCACAAACAATTGGTGTCTATATAAGTACAGATCCTAAATTGATACGTCATACAGTTAATTTGTTATGTACATGTTTCAAAACTGTGTTTTAATACCCCGTTATTGTTTTTATAGTGGGTTCTACCAAAAACCAGAACTCACGAAGAACCCTTTGACGTAAAAGGGTTCTACCAAGAACCCACCGAATTCACAAAGAACCTTTTTGCGAACCTCGAACCCTCAAAGTACGTAGAATTATCCATCGCTTTCTGCCTATATAACTGGAGAAAGGTCATGGGCAGGGTGAAATTATAATTCGGTTATGAATTATACAATACCATACAGTAATAGCCAGCAATTTCCCTCCACCGTATTACTTGTCTTCGCTTAAAGGCTGGTTCCCACTGCAGGTAATACTTACGCAACGCGACGACGTAGACGTAAATTATCGACGCAATACGACGCAACACAAAATAATGTTCTACGGAATCCAAGTGGGAACCAACGACGCAACGACACTTGTTCTGACGCAACAGCAACGCAAGTCGAATCTTGCGTCGTTTACGGAAATTCAAATCGATCTGATTTCACGCAACGCAAGGAGCAAACGCAAAACCATGCACATGCTCACGCGCATGCTCAGACATGGCAGTCGAGCGAAGTCGGCATGGTCAGTTCAGGAAGCTAGCTAGGCCTTCATGGATGTTGTGAGAACATTTCAATAAAGCGTGTACATAAAGCGTGTGCAAAACCCAGCAGCATATGCTATAAAACGGTTCAGAACCATTATTTTTCATATGTAACTCAGTGCTGACTGTAGACATGCGAAATGACGACCGTAGCAATCATTCCTATAATAATTGCCTTCATCTCAGCTGGTGCAGCTAATGACGTGTGCCCACAAGACTGGAAACAATACGGTTCCTCTTGTTACTACTTAAAATATGTATCAATGACCTGGGGGGAAGCAAACATCGACTGCCAACAGATGAATAGCATCTTAGCTGTCGTCGATTCGAAAGAAGAACAAGCGTTCGTTATCGAAAAGATCCGTGTGTCTTTTGGTTGGGTTGTACTGATGAAGGAGGCGAATGGATCTGTTTCGGAAAAGGAAATACTACCCAGGCAATGATGTTCGAAAATTGGTTTCAAAACGAGCCAAACGGAGGTGATAAAGAAGACTGCCTGCAATCGCGATATCAATATCGTGGAATGTGGAATGATATCTCGTGTAATAGTGCATTCTATCCTCTCTGCGAACGGCAACTCTGTCCCAGATTCTGCCACTCTTACAAGCAATGTACTAACAAACACTAACACTTGAAAATGGCCCATCGTAACTATCAGTCGCCAGAAAACATCGTAAAACGTATCGCATACCCAAACCAAACATGGGCTATATAATTTATAGGACGTATTTGATAGTGGCTCTCGGCGGCGTGTACAAGCTAGTACATTACATAGTACATCATCGGCAACAACAAAATATAAGAGCAGTTAAACGAGGTAGCGGAATCGCATCCGCATCGGCGGTGGACAGTAAAACTGGTTCAGAACCCGCTTGGTAGTTTACAAAACATAAAACACACCAGTTGGAGTAGTTCAATGAGCACGCGCCTGTTGATCTCACCTTGAAGTGACTGCACGATTGAAACGGTTACTTGGGCTGTGGAGTTGGTACATGAAGTTATAGCTTGTACCTCACGAAAACCGCGCTGTAAGATGGAGGCGAAGCTTCTGTCCCGGTGATTGTTTTAATATTCTCGGTTAAACAATTCGAAACCACAGCAGTCGGCAACAATTGACGGCCGTCTCGTTATTGTGCAACTAATTATCCCTATTCATATACGGACAAAGAATATTGAAAACTAAAGAACTGAGTGAATATTTCTGAACAATGGCTGGTGTATACTGTCTTGGCGAAATAGACTCATATTCTCTAGATTCAGCAAGAAAACACGAATTGTACAAGAGTACAAAATAAGGAATAATAGAGACATGTAGACCTTTAGAACATCGGCCATCTTGTAGGACAGTCATTTACTTGGGATGTTGGGATGTAGACCTACATGCCACAACCGGTACTTCACTATTTTAGAAATGTAAGTTTACACCACTTTTGAATCACGTTTACATCACTTTATTTTGTTCTTCTAGGCCTAACTGATTGTTACTGATTTATATAAACCTGTCAACAAGTCTGACTCCTTAGGTAAATAACTGTACTTTAGAATTGTCTCCATATTGGGAATTAATTACGATATATTTATGGATTCACTGAAGTTAAACATGCCACAAACTGCATCGCATGCTGCGCGCATACAGTAAACGTTCACCTTTGAAGCCAGCAAATATTGCTGCACGCTGCAGCACATTAGGGCGACGTTACAATATCATCTTGATAAACTGATACGAAAATTATACTACGGCCTATTTAATTCAAAATGCAATTAATTTAACAATCAAAAAAGTAATTCAATGTCATCGGTTTGCATTCAATGGCCAAATAAGAGCATTCAAATCCGAGAGGAGGCAAAGATCAACAAATTTCGTGAAAGCCAGCAACGAGAGGCTGGTCAATTACCCATTCAAACATTTTTTTTTAATGTTTACATTTCAATTCGTTTTTATGGTATAATGTACTGATTTGTATTTACCTATAACAGTAGATAATTCTGCGTTAGAACAAATTTGAACGAAGACACATCTACCAAAAAACAACTAAAGTGGCAGTAATATAGCTGACGCTAGCTTCCTCGAATAAACAAGCCAAACTCATGTTTCATTTTAACACACCGAAGTTGAAATTCGTTGCCCATAAATGTAAAAGAAAGCACTGGCAACAACGTTAATGTACGCTTCGATGGGACTCAATTTGATTTCATCAACTGTGGATAGGTAGCAGAAATTAAACTAAAGAACGATGAAAAATGTAGTTTTGGATGGCTATACATGAACTAGAATGACTAAGATGAACTGTAATAAAGGGGATGAGCATGACGTGTGCTCAAATACAAAATTGAATGCAATAGCAGCCCCCAAAAACACCACTAGTTTGGTTGAATTAAGTAAAAATACGTGGATTTAAATGCGTGTTAATGAAAGTGAATTAATTTGTGATATTATGTTTAAAGCCCGTGGTGGTGGGGCATGAAAGAAAAATATAGGAGTGGTTCCGCCCGATTGTACCCGGAAGCAAAAATGACGTCCTTAAAGCCCCAGTCACACCAAGGTCCCGAACCATCCCGGACTGAAATATTACCGATCCAGGGTCCTATCCGTGTTGGTTCCTGGGTGGTTCGTGTTGGGTCCGTAGTCAATCCTTGGTAAAACGTACTGTTTCCGTGTTGGGTCCGTCATGGTACAGGGCTTTAGCTGAAAAATACATCCCCGCGGAAGTCATATCTTTCATCTTGAAGTCAATTTACCTGAAAATGTATACCAGTTTGGTAGAGGACGCGTGTGAAAACATATGTACCCCTTTGGGGCAAATCTCCCCCACCCCCTGAACAGATATTTTTGAATAAGTGACACCCCGGGCTTAAAGTTGTTTAAGAATCTTTTCGAATGTTCTTCAGCCCAAAACCAGTCGCCAAACCGCCATGCATATATTACTATACAGGACAACAAGCCTCAACTGTATGTTTAATATTATGGAAGGCCGCTCAACTGAATGAAATTCAGTTAATTCAGCTACGACTTTATTCAATGGGTTTCTATATTTCGATTTTTACCTAAAAAAAGATTAAACTCATCTGAATAATTATTGTTAAGTACCGCCACGTCTTGCCCATCTTGCGATTCCTCTGCCAACTGTCGCGTCTGTTCCTGGGAGGTTTGGTCTGTCTTGCCTGCAGCTTTCCCAAAATGTCAACAAATCAACCCTAGGGGAGCCATGAACACCTCCTTCGCAACCCAGAACTCACCTAAACCAGCTGTTTTTAATTCTCAAATATCTCTTTCATGAAAAACAGTTTCTTTCCCATCCCACTTCTAAAACAGCTCACGATACAAACCATTGTGATGTGCTCAACAGAGCCGTATCATCTCACGATACAAACCCTTGTAGCAATAACAGCCGTATAACTATAATGTATTCTCTATGTGAAAAACAGACTAAAATCAGTGTTATTATGTCTAATGTAAAACCTTGGTGTAACATTTGACAGCACCATGTTAAAGGGAACTCAGTGCTGACTGTAGACATGCGATCATGGGCATAAGTCCATACCTATTCAACTGTTCATTAATGTTTTTATAAAATATATTTTATTCACATTATAATATGTCTCATCAAATAACAATTTTGGCCCTCTTTTCGGTGATCATTTTGGCCGCCATCCTGAATTGAAGAAGTTACTCCACACAACGAAACCAGGGCACTAATTCTGATACAATAGCAGCACCCTATGGACGCACATTTACCACACGAATTATAGTGTACAGGACTTGCCCTATTCGTTTGGTAAATGTTTCCTCTATAGGCTGCTGCTAAGGTATCGTCTCTATATAGTGCATACTTGAACCTTTATTGTGTAACACTACAACCAAATATAATTAACGTATCCATTAATTCATAAATGTTGATCATTAATGAAATGTTCGTTGATAATACGCATTTCCTCTAAAATCAGCCTCCTGGCCGCCATTTTTGGACGCCATCATTAATATCTTCACTGGGGCACTTTTTTCTTTTGGGAACATCCTAAACGTTTTTAATTAAGGGATGGTTGAGCTGTGGGGGCTGGGTGCAAAGGAAGTGGCCCTAGAACCAATTCTATGTGGCTTACATTATATGAGGTGAAATGAACAAAAAGCAAAGCTTGATGTCTGGCTACTTAATTTTCTAGCGATTCTTGATGCATCTGTCTGTGATTAACATAAATAAGCGGCACGTTCACGCAAGATAATTGAAATTAAAAACATCACCCAAGGAGAACATCGTTATTACCAATTGTCTGTTTTTGTTGCAGTGAAGAGAGGGAGAGAGATTTCGCTACCAGCCAATTCGCCATGAGCAATTTGGACAAAGGGACAATCCTGTCACGGTAAGCTGTTGCTATGATGTAGCTACGTTGCTACGGTGGGCGTAATTTTTCTGCCACTACTTTTTAGACGCGGCGTACCTTCACTGCCACCGGATGTATCTGAACACACATGCAGAAGAAAGGTGGGCAGTGGTCGGGAGGAAGCTACCCCAACAGCTCGCCTAAACACCGCGTTTGAATGAACATTGGTCGGGCATTACCGTACCACGCTCCGACGATACTTTGAACCAATAACATTAATATTGCTTACAGAGATTTCGCAAAATGGCGACCTTAGCGATTATTCCTATAATAGTTGCCTTAATCCCAGCTGGTGCAGCTAGTAACATGTACCCACAAGACTGGAAACAATACGGTTCCTCCTGTTACTACTTGAAAAATGTATCAATGACCTGGGGAGAAGCAAACATCGACTGCCAACGGATGAATAGCATCTTAGCTGTCGTCGATTCGAAAGAAGAGCAAGCATTCCTCAACGATACGTTCCGTGTGTCGTTTTGGTTGGGTTGCAATGATGAAGGAGGCGAATGGATCTGTTTCGGAAAAGGAAATAATACCCAGCCGCTGAAGTTCGAAAGTTGGTTTCCTGGCGAGCCCAATGGAGGTGATAGGGAAAACTGCATGCTATCAGTATGTACACAATATGGGATGTGGTATGATGCTACGTGTACATCCTATCGATTCTATCCTCTCTGCGAACGGCAACTATGTCCTAGATTCTGCCACTCGTACAAACAATGCACTAACAAGAACTAACACTTGAAACTGACGGTCAACCCTGATAGATATCAGTCTCGAATTGCGTTCGCGAGAAGCAGTGTACAACGTATCGCATACACAAACCGAACATGGGCTCAGACTAACATAGTTTTGATAGTGGCTCTCGGCGTTTACAAGCTAGGCAACACATGGGAGCAATTGAAGGGAGAGCGGGAGCGCACCCGCCTTGGTGCGGACAGCCTGAAGACCGTACAAAATCTGGTTCAGAACTCACTTAAATTTGTAGTATTCATAAACTCAACGAGCACGCGGTTGTCGATCGTACCTCTTGGAGTGACTGCAAGCTTCAAACGGTTATTTGTCTGGGCTGTCGGGTTGTACCTCACGAAAACCGCCGCTGCAAGATCGAGATGACTTTACCGCCCAGTGCTTGTTTTAACAATCTCGTTAAAATAAAAAAAGCAGTCGGTTCGTACAAGAAATGACGGTCATCACGGACGTCTCGTTACGGACAAACTAAGGAAAAGAAAACTAAAGAATGGATCGGAGACTTAGTGAGCTCGTTAGCTGTGTAGATTCAGCAGGAACATTCCATAAGAGGACAACAAAAACCATAGAGACATGAACGTCATCATAGGTCGGCCATCTTGTAGGAGAGTCCTTAACCTCTTTTGTTGGAATAAGTGGCTTGGAATGTAAAGACCTGTGTCATACACACCCGGTATGTCAGTAATTTAGAAATGTACCGTACTTTTACATCACCTTTACATCGCTTTAATTTGATATTATTACCAGCGTTATAATCGTTTACTTTTTACCAACCCTGTAGCGGAGCTGCTACTGTGATAAATGTCTGTCGGCAGCAGATTTTGTCAGCTCGATAGCGTGTCAACCGTGCAAGTTATAGGCCTATAGTTACGAACACTTACAGTGGGTAGCAGTAGCACACACGATTCTCAGCACATTGTGTAGGCTTATCACTAAAGTTTTAACAACCACTGGTTAGCCAGATTCCTACATAAAAGAAGAAAATGTGTACTTGATTTATAGAGTCGCAAATAAGGCCTACATGTACATGGCAACGCACAAGGCTTTGCGAAAGGATTCGCTCGCCAGTGTTCGACGGCCGCGTGATGGCGTTACCATAGCTCCGCAACAAGTCGGACATATCAGTTCGTCCATCTTGTGATGCATGTGGTCATGTCGATTGCAACAATTTAGTGTTCGAAATTACGTTATCATCTTTATCTTCAAACCTGGCCTTCATTTCAATGATGTCAACACACCTGTACACATTATGTGACTGAATCTTGCGTGGTTCAGATGTTATCGTCCCGACAAAATCTGTTAACAAATGCATGGTTGCCGAATCTTTAGTGGTAAGCAAACATAATGTTTATTTTATCGCCTGTGCGACATTGACGAATTGTATGGGTCACGGTGAATTTTATTTGTTTAAATTTCACACATTGATTTTTTCAAAGTCACATTTAGTTTTTCAACGTCACACATTTATTTTATTTTTTTCAACGTCGCGCTGGTATAACTCGACCCCTACTGTATAATGTCTTTTACCGCGTTCCATACTACCAATGTGTTTTTGTTAGTGGAAGAGGGAGTAGTTATGGTTGGGGTTGCTTTTAGTGAAACTGTACCCGGCGGCTGTTGCATGTAATAGTATATACAGTTACATTTTAACAGGAAACTAAGTACATTAACGTTTGTAAATACCGTACTAGCTAAAATAGTCACAGGGGAGGGTAATAACATTGTTTTGGTACTGTCTGAAGTAAGTTTATTGAGTAGGAGGTAGAAAGTACGAAAGCCCGTTAGTACCATTTTAATTATATATTTCGATTCACACAAAAGTATAAGTGTAAGGGGTTGTTTTGTGAAAGTATTTTCCAATTATCTCGTAACTACGACTTATTACATATATCTCGTAATTATGATTTATTTATTTCTTAATTACGAGATGGTTTTATAATTTGGGTCGAGAAAACATTTATAATTTCGGCTGAGAAAATCTTTCTGAATTTCGGCCCAGAAATGTTTTGATAATTTCGGTCGAGAAAAGGTTTAAAATTTCGGGCGAGAAAACGATCTAAGCGAAATTATAAATTTCGGTCAAAAATGTTTTTATAATTTCGGTCGAGATTTTATCATTTCGGCCGAGAATTATCATTTCGGTCGAGATAGCGCTGACCTTGAACATACGTTGAAGTATTCTTCATGGACTATAAATAGCTGCACAGGTTTCCGGGATTATCTTTCAAATACTAGTAGTATTGGCAGCAATCCTGAACTGAAATTGCTGGTTCATATAGTTGTTACGTGGAATTCAGTTAAAACAAATACTATTGTTGAGGTCAAATTTTCCTGTTATTTGGAGGTCTTCAGAAATTGAATGTACAGGGTGTTTAAAAAAAAGTATACAATTAGAGAAAGGTATCCGAAATGAAAGTTTTATAAGTTTACACAAATCTGGCACTAAGTATTGGTGGACCACGGTCTTATGCTTTAATTTCAACAATTTCTTTCACTGCCCTTCACCTCTGGGGTCTGGGGTTCGATTCCGGGTGTGGACCAGGGTTCGATTCCCGGACTGCTACGTGAAATGGATTTGCGGTCCCAGCCTGACGTCTTGGGTTTTCCCCGTTGCACTCCTGGGCTTTTCCTCCCACATCGCTAAAACCGTACTTTCTTCCCTTCCCCTTCTTCTCCCTTTCTTCAGCCCATGACGCGGACCGTTGTGGTGGGCTTAAAAACAGTGTCAACCCGCTTCAATTGAAGCATACGAAAGAAGATTTCAACCATGTCAATCTTAAGCTGTTCCGCATGAGTGAACACTAGCTATTTACTTTCGTCTGATTTGTATCAGCTTGCACACATTTTTCTAATTGCATACTTTTTTTGAAACACCTTGTAGTGCTGTTTATAGTTAAGTTTGTTTACATTTTGTTGCATCTGTTGATGATACTTGTTTGTTAATTATCTTGCGCGCAGATTGTTTAAACAATAGTTTATTACTGTATAAACGATATTTGATTTGTTAATGGTATAAATATGTCCAGCAAAAAAAAAATATTAATCGGAAAGTGTTTTGGGGATTTAGCATAAACGTTTTACGTCAACATAGTAAGTTAGGCTTTACACTGTGTGCGACAGTATACACAATCGCAGTATTTTGCAGCTTTATTCTCAAAAGTTGGGCCTTGAATGATATTTCTTTGGAAATATGCCGAATAGGCCCACTGCTGGGTGCAGCAACATTGCTGGAGATGGTGTTAGTGTCCATTTGTTTCCATTGGACCCAAAATATCGTAGGATTTTTACCGCTAAAGTTAGGCTGACGAGGGCGAAATGAACAGGCCCGTCCAAACACCGTAGTTTGTGCAGTGGTCACTTCGAGCCACACTGCTTCGAAACGAACATGCACGAATCATTTCGCATGACGGCAAATACTACTTTGAAGCATGATGCCATACCTACCATATTCTATTTGAGCAAGAAGGCAACCAAGAAAAAGGAGAAACCTCGAGGAGCGTTCGCCCAACGTGAAAAAATGCGGCTAAGTTTCAACCTCGCTTCAGAAAGTTCTCAAAATCTGGCCGGTGGAGTCGACTCGACTTGTTCCGATGGACACGCAAAACGTTTGTGTGTCAATAGTGAAATACACAACTTGGCCCATATTCATAAAAGCCTGCTAAGCCTTGGGGTAGGGGTTGGGGTAGTGGTTGGATACATCTGTAGATATTACTGATAAAAGTGACTGCCGTCTGCGGCTGCAGCCACCCCTTTATCGAATTTCTGCCTGTTCGGCGGTCCATACTTTGATTAACCATTATAGCTCTATGCATGTCACTTACAGGCCTCTGTAGATGTTACTGATAAAAGTTACTGCCGTCTGCGGCTGCTGCCACCCCTTTATCGAAAGTTTGGAACGCGACCGGGCTTGGGGGTGATTATACGTGGTAGGAAGAACGCCCTCTATAAAATACAGGAAGGTCTTTTGCAAAGACTAAGTTTGTGCATGCACAGCTCTATTGTCAGACATACCATATTGAAAGTGAAACTTACCCATTATTGTGTTTTGTGGTTTGGAACAATGCCAACTGCTAAGTTAACAACCAACTACCTTGCACTGTCCCTAGCAGGGTTTTATGAATATGAAAATAGCAAGAAACTTTGGAGCAGGCAACTAGGCATTTAGCAGCCTGCTAAGGCCTAGTTGGCTGCTAAGTTAGCAGGCTTTTATGAACATTGGGCCCAGGTGTTTATTATATAACAGTTTGTGTCTACAGTAGGGATGTTTAGCATGCCTCGAGTACGAATACAAATACATATATACGATTATATATAAATAATTGTTGGAACATGTTTCATTACATAATAAATAATGACATAGGTTATTACACCTAGTACAGTATTTAAATATTCAAATTACTCAGTGCGGCCAGCTGGCTGCACGGTGGATGCGTATATATAACAGTGCCGCGTCCATCCGGCCGGACATGTATGAACATAAAAAATAAAAAATATAATACAAAATATAATTTTGGTATTTTATCCTGTGGTTGTACCGTACATGTACGTGTTCATGTACAAGTGCTCGATAGAGTTTAGACTTTTTCTATTGAGACATGGCAGAATACACTCGGTATCAACGGCTACGCCGGCGGCTGTAGCGTCTGCCATGTCTAAGTACTCAGTAGAAGAAGCCTTCGAGAGCAACTCTATCTACCTATCAGAACGACAACACAAGATAAATGTCTACCCAAAATAATATTTTTACTGATAATACTTTTACACTGATTCTATCGTTCTACTCCGCCCCTGACTCAAGGAAGTACAATCGTGAATTCCGGACGCACCACCTAATAATACATACATGTACCGTGGCTGGAAAGTGTCATCATTATTTTTTTCGGAATATATTTTTTTTCTGAATTTATTTATTTATATTTTAACTAAAGCGTTTTTCTGAATTACCGCCGCGTGGCGGTAATTATTTCCACCGCGGCGATAATTATTTCCACCGTGCCCGAAATTATTACCGCCGCGTGGCGGTAATTATTTCCACCGCGGCGATAATTATTTCCACCGTGCCCGAAATTATTTCCGCCGCGTGGCGGTAATTATTTCCACCGCGGCGATAATTATTACCACCGTGCCCAAAATTAATTACCCTCTATTTAAGCCTATTGGCTGGGAGCGTCAATGTCATGGATACCGCTGTCCGCCATGTTTCTCCATTTCTTCTGTGCATGGATTTCAATGACTGATTTTGCACCATAATTTGATGCCCATGATGTCTTCTCCATATCTACCCAGTGTAAGACTTCATCGGAATGAGATAATCAAGCTGTATTTCACATTTGGATTCAAATAGACGAAATTCTTGCATTCCTTTCGTCGTTTCATAACTACACGCTGAGTTTAACTCAGCTGAAACGCATCTTAAAAAAACTTGGTCGACCGGCGGCCAATCAGATGACGCGGATTTAGTCGGGCGTTGTATAAAATGATTTAGCTAACACTTGGTGTATCAAGTATCGCCACGCGGTGAAAATAATTTCGGGCACGGTGGAAATAATTATCGCCGCGGTGGAAATAATTACCGCCACGCGGCGGTAATAGTTTCGGGCACGGTGGAAATAATTATCGCCGCGGCGTAAATAATTACCGCCACGCGGCGGTAATAATTTCGGGCACGGTGGAAATAATTATCACCGCGGTGGAAATAATTACCGCCACGCGGCGGGAATAATTTCGGGCACGGTGGAAATAATTATCGCCGCGGTAGAAATAATTACCGCCACGCGGCGGTAATAATTTCGGGCACGGTGGAAATAATTATCGCCGCAGTGGAAATAATTACCGCCACGCGGCGGGAATATTTTCGGGCACGGTGGAAATAATTATCGCCGCGGTGGAAATAATTACCGCCACGCGGCGGAAATAATTTCGGGCACGG
>JAVCKS010020972.1:0-13917 GCA_032273685.1 Pteraster tesselatus | reverse complement strand
GTGGGTATCAGTGTAATACCGTTTCCAAAACATTTCAAACAAGGAGGAAATTTGAACATCGCGAGTCGTGGACATGACACCGACCTCACAGCTCGTCCGTCTAGTCGAAATGTTCGTCAGCCTTGAATGCGTCTCAGCCATACAAACGGAACAACACCAAACGGTACTATTGCTAGTCGTATCTGCTGCAGCTGTCACCTTCATCTTGTCATCCTCCAGTACTTCATCTAAAATGCCCTCTTGGGCATTCATTTCCTCCTTCCATATGCAAGCTTCTAGCGACGCCTGTTCTGCCTCATCTTCTATATCTTGTAGTTCCAACTCCATCTCCAATGCTATCTTCTTTTTCTGAAGTTGCTTTTTCCGTTTCATCTGTTCCGCCTTTAATCTCGCCACCTCCAGTTTAGCCTTTGCCTCCTTGTACTGTTCACTAGATGCCGTGCTGTTCACGGATATGCTTGATCATATTGATCCACATTCACTTTTAGCGTCATCTGGTGGTGTAGCGGATGTTTTCTTATCAGTCATGATGAGTAATGAAACGTTCAGGTACTTGAAGAACTGATTGTAGCCCAGACTGACTCGAAGTTGTTAAGTTCTATGTACCGTTGTACATGGGTAATAAAGTTAGACGGAGATTTCCTTTAAGTTTAACACGCTCTTTAATCTTCTCAACTGTGATACACCGTGCATGCCTGACTGCATGTGCCTATGTGTGTGCTGTAGCGTACTAGCGTAGCGGCGTAGCGGTTAACTATAAATGAATATAATTATAGCAACAATAAACAACATGAGCTGATTTATAACAAGTAATAAAAAAGGGCCTAAATAAAGAGTAATACAATATTTGTGTATCAATAATATTGTGTGCAAATGAGCTCCCTTATATGAATAAAAATTTTTAGGATATTTAATAAATTGAGATTAATCTTGAAGGTGAAGACAAACATGAATTAGACAAAACAAAGAGGACAACAAATAGTACACTGTTAAAGTACTACTAGATTAACAGTAAACCAGTAAACCAAAATTGAACACAAATTTTATATAATATAATTATCTAGGAGGGATTGCTTAAATGCAGCTTTAAAGGACTTTAACGTTTTTAGTTTCGGATTCATCAAGGGAATTCCACAGTTTGGGACCAGAGAACTTAATGGTTTTCTGTGCAAGATTAGTGCGAGTAAAAGGGATGTGGAATTGAGAGGCTTGGCGCGTGGAGTGTGAATGTAGGCTTTTGTTTTGAGTAAATATGCTTGCAAGAGAAACTGGAATCTCATTGTGGTGTGCTTGAAACATGAAAATGGCAAGACTGTATAAATAGCGGCCTGTAATTTTTAGGCTTTTGAATTGGAAGAATAGTGGATTAGTGTGCTCGATGTACCCAGAATTAGAAATTACACGAATAGCTTTCTTTTGCAATAAAAACAATATATTCTGATGTTGCTGCATTTCCCCAAGCTAGAATGCCATAAAGCCTTGACACTTTGAGGGATCTTATCAGCTAAGTTTGGTCCAACATTTACAAAGTAAGTGTTGAAGATGGTGGCCAACGCCTGTGGTTTATCAACGACCTTGCCATTGTGCAAGATTGAAGAAACGTCCTTGGCAACAGTTTGTTTATTGAGAACAGAATGAATAGTTTTCCACGTATTTCTAACGTTATGTTTTTCTTTTTCAAATTGGAAAGAAAAGTAATTCTTCTTAGCATTTCTGAGAACTTTAGTTAGTACATTTCTATATCTTGTGTAGTTAAGATGGTTCATTTCATTTCTCTTTTTAATGAATTTAGAATATAGTTTATTTTTTAGATTAATTGATTGGAGTAGTGAAATAGTGATCCATGGAGATTTTGGTATAAATTGCTTATGTTTCTTTTTTTGAATTATAGGTTATAATTATTGAATTATTGAGTAGAGATTGACGTGTACAATAATGATGAACTGTCCTATTATGAACAAACATATTAGCAAGGCATGATGGGATTACATTATTAGAGATTTGAAACATAAAAATACCAAGTTGATATAGGTATAGATCATGTACCTTCAAAGTTTTCAATTTAGAGAATAGTGGGTCAGCATGTGCTAAATAATCAGAGGTAGAAATAATATGCAGAGCCTTTTTTTGGAGAAGTAACCTATTTAAAACAGTTTTAGCAGCACTTCCCACTGCTAGAATACCATAATTAATATAAGAACAAACTAGTGTAGTATAAAGACAGAATAAAATATGTTGAGGAAACGTAAATTTGAGACGATTTAAGATTCCAATGTTTCTGCTTACAATTTTACATAAATAGTCAATATGATTTTTCCATGACAATTTACTATCTAAATTGAGACCCAAACATTTTATGTTGTCGACTTGGGAAACTGGAGTATTAATAACAATATTTGAAGGTAATTTATCATAAAAATTGCTAAAAAGCATACAATTAGTTTTTTGTACATTTAACGATAATTTTTTACATGAAATCCAATTGGTTAATAATATAAGCTCAGAATTAACTTTATCGATAAGAGTAGCAATGTTTGAATGACTGAAAAAAAGGTTTGTGTCATCAGCATAAAGTATACAAGAGAGAAATTGAGATGTCATTTATATATATTAAGAATAGTAGAGGTCCGAGGATGGAACCTTGTGGAACTCCACAGGATATAGAATGAGGGGAGGAGTTACTGCCATTAATACAAACAAACTGTTCTCAGACAGGTACATGTAACTACTAAACCACTCCAGGGGTTTTCCTCTGATACCGTAATGGTTAAGTTTATATAACAGGAGTTTATGATCAAGGGTACCAAACGCTTTGGAAAAATCTAGGAAAACCCCGAGAGTGTGTTCAGCATTGTCAATTCCATGTGTGACATTATTTACAAAGTTTAGGATCACATGAGAAGTTGAATGTTTAGCACGAAAACCGAACTGGCAATTTGTTAAAATGTTGTTCAAAAAATTAAGGGTACGAATATAAAATATTTTTCCCAAAATTTTTGAGAAACAGCTTAGAAGAGAAATAGGACGATAGTTAGCCACTAAATCAGAATCACCTTTTTTAAATATTGGTATTACTTTTGCAATTTTAATATCATTAGGTACAATACCAGTTGTTAGAGATAGATTTATTATGTGTGTAAGAGGGTCAGCTATACCAGGGATGACTTTTTTTTAAAACAAATGGGCTGATTAAATCAAAACCACAACTTTTCTTGTTGCCTAATTTCTCAACCATAGCAATAACTTCCTGCTTAACCCTTTCAATACCGAATTATTTTTAGCAACGCGGTAACTGAGAACCACATTGTTTTCACAGGGTGTATAGTCCAGAACCGAATTGTTTTGAGCGAAACGCAGCTTTTGAACCCTTGTTTTGAAACGCATTTTTCTAAGGGAAGAATTCGTTTTAGAGAAAAAGTTTGTGCATGCCACTTGTTTCATATATAATGAACTTCAAGAAAACGAAGAAAACAATGAATTTGCTCTTAGATCAAGTAAGTTACATAATTATTTCTTCATTTTTGGGCTGTAAAATTTCTGAATTCTGGTAACAGAGATTTTGATGGTCGGAACACTTTTATAAATCTCAATTTGCGATATGAAGGCTTTGATGAATATCATTTGACTCTGTGTATGTTTTGTTGCTTATGGTATAAGCTTTCATATGAACCAAAAATAAAACAGTTCGGTGCTATATAAATCATTAAATTACAATTCTCCCCAGGGTTGTCATTCTATTTATAAAAATCCTATTGAAACAGTATTTACATGTCCCCCACGGGTACCGGGTCGCGGTGTGCATTGCCCGTGTGGAAATCTATCATTTCCAAAATTCACCAACAGAGGGCGGGCTTTTCACTGTTTCTTCATCAACTTGCAGCAAGATGAATATTCATTGATCACAAGCCTAGAATCTTGACAGTGTCTAACTAATGTGAACTGCGCGGTGAGGATGGCACCATACTATTCAAGGAATCTAAATGTACAACATTGAACAAAATAGGGCGCAAAGTTAGTATTCCGGGTCGGCGACCCGTGCCCCGTGTATAGTTACATATGTCCCCGCGTAGTTACGTGTCCCCGCGTAGTTACATGGCCCTTGTTTTTACATGTCCTCGTATATTTACAGTATAATTTTGGCCATAAATAGAATTACTTTAAGTAAGGTGTACATGAAAAAACACTTATTATTGCAACATTTTTATAGTAATACACAGGCAAGACCGTCTCAGAATAATCACAATTACCTAAAGTAAACAAAGTCTGACTACATATAAAAGGAGAATCAAAATGTTCGGTGCTCACACTAGACAGTTCTTGTAGTTTAGCTTGGTGTGATATATTTCAAAACAAGGAACAACACACATGTCCCCGTGTATATTTACATGTTCCCGTGTATATATATACATTATAATTTTGACCATAAATAAAAAAGGAAATAATTATAATAAATTTATAAAGCTGATGTAATACTCAGGGGGAAGCAATTAAGATTGTCTCAAAATAATGTATACGATTACAATCACAATTACTTCAAGTAAGGTGTACATGAAAAAACGCTTTACACATATTATTGCAACAATTGTAGTAATATGTACTCGGGCAAGTCCGTCTCAAAATAATAGTACATTCACAATTACCTAAAGTAAACAAAGTCTGACTATATATAAAAGTAGAATCAAAATGTTCGGTGCTCACACTAAACATAGTCCTTGTAGTTTAGCTTGGTGTGATATATTCCAAAACAAGGAACAACACACATGGCCTCGTCGCACTTCTTGCAGCATATCCGGGTCTGTTTCCGCCGGCCACCGTAGCGATTGCTACACACACAACAGTCTCTCCTGTTAGGGTCGCCAGGGATGTTACCAGGGAAATGACCACTCTCCGTAATTCTCCCAGGCATGTCTTCACGTGACGCACGTCTACCACGGCGTGACTTATCACGCTCCCAGCCTTGTAGAAGTCCCTCGATTACTCCTTGGCGGAATTTCAGAAAGTCCAGGGATTTGTTTTCTGGGATGCTGTTGTACAGTACTTTCGCATTGACGAGGCAGACTTCCAAGATATGAAAAAAAATTCGCTTCCACCATTTTATGCTTCGGTGTGTATGGTTGTAATACTGAAAAAACTGATCGGCCAGATCTGTTCCACCCATGTATCGGTTGTAAAGTTCAATGTTGTTCGGCCTTTGGATTTCCCTAAAACCATCACGTGATCTAATTCTTTTATTGGAAATTTCACAATTACCAATACTGGATAAAACATTCACTGGTTTCTTGTCATACCATACAATACATAACTGGTTGTTCTTCACATAAAATTTAGGCGGATCTCCTTTTTTCATCTTGTGTATCTTTGGGTTAGATGCATCCGGCATCCCCTTAGAAGTAAACCTAACAGTTCCGCAGCAGCCAAATCCAAGATGGGCCAAAGCGTCTACAAGGGCGGGACTGGTGTAATAATTGTCGCAGAAAATTAAATAACCCTTGTTCTCAAAACCTTGCAACAAGTCCAGAACAATCTTTGCACTTATAGAAAGGTCCGGGGGATGTTGAGTCGATGGATCAGTATTGTATGGACATGGATTTGCGAGTTCATCAGCTTGAGATTTACCTGTGTACAATCTCCATGAACATGTGTAGCCGGTCCTTGATTCATTTAGAGAAAATGCTTTCATCCCCATTTCACAGGTTTTTTGGGCATATATTGTAAAAAACTCAAGCGGCCCTTGAACTTCAGCATGCTTTCGTCAGGAGAGAGATGTTGTCCCGGATTCTATAGAGCCGTGAATTTTGGTAGGATGAGGTCCAGGAAGGGACGAAGTTTCTGCAGTTAATTATCATGTCTGGTGCCTGCTACATGAGGAATGTCATTGTTGGCGAGATGTAAAAAGCGAAGAATCGACATGAAACAGTTGCGAGACATGATGGACGGAAACAGAGAGTTTCTAAGTACTTCGCTAATTGACCAATACATTTGGTAGCGTGTCATCTTGTTTATTCCCATAGAGCAACAAACGCCATCATTTCAGGTTTATCGACAGGGTTCCAGTTACAGCGTTTTTCCGGATTTGCTGCCAAAGTTTGCTGTGCATAACGATTGGTTTCTCCTACCACTAGATCGCAAACTGCTGTATAAAAATACAGCATAAATACCTGCATCGGTGATAGACCAGTGTAGTCAGCAGTGGGACCGGCGACCCCAGTAAACTGCAGCTTGAAAAAACAAACATAATTATGTGTATTGTGTGCAATTTGGGGACCAAACAAACAAACATGGTTGGTGCAATTTGGGGACCTAACAAATATGTGTGTATTGTGTGCAATTTGGGGACCAAACAAGCATACGCGGTTGGTGCAATTAGAGGACCTAACAAATATTGTGTGTATTGTGTGCAATTCCAGGACCTTAATGTTAACGCCCTCTCGCAACTGCCGTGTTGAAAATAATTATTTGCATTCTTTGTTATTCGATTAAAATTAAATGTCAATATTTCCAAATTTGTCTGAATCTCTAAAACTGATTATTTAACCATTATGGCCGCAAAAGAAACATCAATTTGAAAAAATGCGATCAGCTAATATTTAATTTCAAGTCAATTCCATTTTCGGTGTAAATCGCGGAAACGCTACATGTATGTCTACAACGCGTACGATACTTCAATAATATTGGTCAGAGACGGGTTCGCAATGCCGTCTGGCCCATTCATTCTCGCCCTTGAAATGATAATTACTGACTATTTTTGTTTACGGAATGTTCATTTACTAAAACAATAATAAAGTGGAAGATAGACCTATATTTTTTTTTATCAGTAATTAATACATATTAATATTTTTGTAGTTGCGGAAACGCAACATACCTCAGGAGTTAACATCGATCGTGAACAAAATGAAGTGTACAGTTATTTTGCTGGCAGGTTTTAGTTTCATTAGGGAAAGAGGCTTTTGTTTGGTAGGCATTAGGACAAATGGAGAATTTGTGAGGCCAAGTTCTACCCCTACATTATTTCTCAAAAATCCATTGTACAAAGTTTCCAAATTCTGCGCTGAATTGTAGTATAATCAGCCGATTGCACAAGTCACTAATGATGAACTTGTAAATGAAAGCATTTTTTCCATAGAAATCACAATACATGTACGGCTAATTCAACTCTCCAAACAAAATCAATTTGAAGCGCATACAACATATTCAATTAAAATCAAAAGTTTCATTATTTATTTACTTTTTCCAATCAAGTTTTTCAATGAACAATACAACTGTACTTGGCATACTCTGGAGTTGAAACTAGTGCTGCAAGTTTATGAATAATTTTGTAACAGAGTAATCGTATTATTTTATGTTCGATTAATCGGTTACCCGAACCGAAATACCTAACATTTATATTTCCGTAATGTGGCACACCAGTCATACAATTTTAAGCCATTTCTCACTGAATGTTTCGGTACATAATTCAGCGGGCACCACGCACCGCGCTGACAATTTACAACAACTATCATCGTCCGAGGAACATTTTGTATGTAGCCTTGCAAGCTTTCATTAAACAAAACGGAAGGATTACATTTTTCAAAGTCGTTTACGGATAATCCGAACTGAATTTTTTTTCCCCGAGTAATGGTATTGTTTTCGCTTAACCAATTATTCGTTGCAGCACTAGAAAACAATAGTACTAATAATATAAAATTAAATGTCAGCATAAAAAGAGGTTGAAAATTCAGATATTTTACGTTCTTTCTGGGAAAATATAGATATTGGTTATCAACAACAAGAATAATCTACTCACAGCTGTGTGTGTATTAAATTTCTTTGGTGAATATGCATATCTTACAAGTATAATTTTTCAAGATGTGTCAAAGCAAGAATGCATTCCCTATGTTACAGATGCTATCATAAATATTTAAGTATAAATCATAAACAGGCCACAACGCAGATTACAGTGGGTAAACCGGCACCAGGTGTTGCATTTCCTTTTTGACTAGCATAGTTTACATAACCTCTTACTAAATAATATATATGATCTTAAATAACAGGACTAGAGTGTTTATTCAAATAAAACAAAGTAATACTGTTTTTCACTTCAACCTCTTACTTCTTTGAATACAGCTGTATATGACAGCATATTTTAAACCAATGTTCTTCATATTAGGGTTATCAAGGAACATACCGGTCTTGGCTTTTTGCGTTTCAGCAATTAGAAATCATAAACTATACTGTTTTGAAGTCAATTGTGAAAAAACAAACACCATAAAGTATATTGTAATTTAAGAGAAATGGTCGCAAAACCAAAAAGGTCAATGTATACTGGTGATCTATTTACGTAATTGCTGTAAATACAGAAAGTACTGACAAGGCTCTAGTTTGTTTACACGCAGACATGATTAAGTCCCGTCAACGAGTCCATTCAAAATATTTCTAAAATATTACCGGAAAGTTCACAGACAAGATAATATAGAACATGAGAAGGAACATAGGAAAAAGGGTCTTCTGAACATAAACACCCCGCCCCCCCCCCAAAAAAAATAATAAATACATTTCATTAAAAAACCAAAAACTTGAATCAAATTTGACCCCAGAAGAGGCAGGAAATTGCTATCCAACTCCCACTTCATGTACCTTTAGTAATTTATCAAAACTTCTCTGTCCAGGCTAAGAAAGCCTATACAATCGGGCTTTGGTATATGGTTATCAATTAAACTTTTGACCCTGCATGACTGCAATTTCTGTTAGAGAAAACAAAAAATGAATGCAGTATACTTGATATCCTTATTTACAACTGATTCTATATATTATTAAGAACAGTACACATTACAATGCTTCTGTTGAAGAGCAACTGAAATACTTTATATTTTTGATTATTCTGCAACTTTCTGTTCTTCTCTTGTGCTTGTAAATTGTGTTGTGGAAGTTCAAGGCTAAAAGGCACTGAAGGTTAGGGCATGGATTTACATGGTGTCTATGTTGAAAGAAACTCTACCAAAACCATGAGATAGCGAAAGATGATGAAATTTGTATCCAGGTAATTTGAAGGAATAAGTCACAATTTAATCCGATTGCTGATTGAACCAAGAAGTCAGATGGAATGGAAGTAAACTTTGAACTAAACAGCGGACCTTGCATCAACAAAATTGTGAAGGCAAAATAAAACTACCAAAATATCAAATTATTAATAAACATTTGACAAATTCCAAGCAGATGAAAAATAAACCCAATGATGTAGCTAGTACCTTATGAAAACATGTGTTCCATTCGTTTTAGTTTGACCTTCAGATTCATGTTGTGAATTTTGTTTCTAAGTTCAGTCCAGGATTTGCCCTCCAGAATAGTACCCCCTCTCTTCAAAATTAAGAGGCACAATGTCTTTCCTGGTACTTTTTTACTTTTTAGCAGTGTCTGAACTTCCTTTTGCGCAACAATGAATTGCTCCTGGCTTTTTTTCCATTTATTATATTTTCTTTGCGATCGAACTATCTGCCGCTTTGATTGTGGCTTACCACTTGGTTTACAGCTAATTTCGTTATCTTCATTGTCACAGACGTGTTCTATTCCCTGATTATCATCTTGTAACTGGTCATCTTCCATCTCGTCTTCGTGGTCTTCATTTTCATTTTCACTTTCACTCTCATCAGCAGGCACGGACTCGTCAACCTCCAGATTTACGTCTTCAAGTGACTTGCCCTTGAATTGGGATGTTCTTCCTTCTTGCGCAAGGTTGAGCAACTTGCTCATTTTGGCCAGGAGGAGGGTTTCCATCGAAAGCCGATAATACTCCTGATGAACTGTTACATCATGCCCCATGTGAGTGGCCAGTTGCTCCAGTTCATTGTCCTTAAGGTCCAACAGTTGGGAAAGTGTGGCCAGGTGCTTTCTAAGTTTAGTGCACCTGACATTTTCCGGATGCTTCAGGGATGCCATTGATGCCATGATTCGTCTTCTTTGACTTTTGTCTTCTTTGGGCACAGCTAGGGCTTCAGCAACTAGATCTTCTTTAGCATGGACTCTTTGACAGTGACGTGCCAGTTTCTTCTGTGGTGCTTCACAATAGCAATATTTAGTACTGACATCAACTACATACAAATTGCTGTTGTCAGCCACCGGTTGCTTGGGATCACTTGTATCTGGTCTTCTGCTTTCTCTCTCTCTTCCTTCAGAGTTAGGGGTGGTATCAGTCTATAAAAATCATCAAATGAAAACTAATCAAAATAAAAGGTACTTATATTTTTTGCAGGCACTATTGCATTTTGAGCTGTTGGTATTTCACCAATTAGTTTCTCGAGTAAGATCTTCAAGTGAGTAGTGTTTTTTTTTTATTTACTTAGTTTTGTTATCAATACAATATTAACCCTAACCCCCTGGACAACAAAGCAAGTTGTGTGATTTGAGGATTTTTATTATTCAGAAACAATGCTCAAGGGGTTAGGGTTAAAGAGAACGCATCCACTAAGTATTGGGCGTTCTAGCCCTCTACACGCACTTGATTTCATTGCAGTATCAGCAGTGAGATGTTTTGTTGACACATGTCTGTTAGTTTGCTCACAGTCTTCTTCACTGCTGTCATCAGAGTCTCTCTCAGATGGCAAATATTCACTCCCTGATGAGTCACTGGTGGCATCTATATCATCCTGTAAAAGAAAACGATACAACAGGCTTATTGAAAAAGAATAAAAGTAATACTATATTGATTAACATAACAATAATTCTGAGCACAAACATCATGGATGTACTGAGCTGTCTAACTCTGAGTTTTTGGTGTTTTGTGCACCGGCACTGTCTCAACAACTATACACATTTTGATATGGTCTTTTTCACAATAACCGTCATACATATTTTTAATGTCCTCGAAAGAAATATTGGCAATTTAATTTCAGTTGTGCTGTCAACAGTGAGAAATTATCTTACATGTTTTCTTGACACAGGTGCAAACTGTTGGTCACAGCCTTCTTCCCTGCTGTCATCAAATCTGCTCTGAGATGGCTTCGACTGGCTAACCAAGTCAAGAACAGTGTCTGTCATATCACCCTGTATAATAAAAAGTATAATAGCAATAATAAGATCAATAAGAAACACAAGAACAATGATTTTTATATAGCGCATATCATCGTCAGGTCCCAATGCACTTGAGAATTATTATTATTAACAACCATGAATAATTCTGGTTGGATTATGTACAATAAAAACCTATAATCCAATTAACATTTTAACCGAGACATAGCAAATAACATTGAACATTAATATATAATCTAACATTTAAAAACCAGCTCCATGAATGATTTACAATGCTAAATTTCACAAAACAAAAGATATATTACCCATGTTTTGACTGATCTCAGAGTAAATCTGATGTGAACCCTAAAGGGTCATTAATTTCAGACAGTCAAAGATTAGTGGTGGTTAAATAAAAAAGAATACTAAAATCGGAAAACAAATTTAGTCAGCAAAAAGTCAGGGATGCATATTACAGCCAACTTTAATTCCCTTACCTCTTTGCTGGTGCTTGCATTTGGTTTTTCATCTGTGGATGATTCCCCTATGAGAAATACACATCATATAAATAATTTTGCACAAACACGATACTTTCAAGATATGACAAGGAACAACTGTACGGTGCAGATATTGTTTTGAGCATAAACACATTAACTATCTTTTTATTGTTAGTAAACTGATTCTAAATCTGTCAATACATGTTTTTGTATCACGCATCAACGTTTTATGGATGTTATATAAAGGTTTTATAGCTGACTTTTTTTTTACAGAGCACGTTTTGGGGACCATATGAGGTTATCAGGAAAGAAAAAAATGTAGACATTCTTGACATCGGTTATGAACACAATGTAAGTAATGGCAACTTACGTGGGTCATAAAGAATATACTGGTGTGATGGTGTGATGAGGGTGTACATGGTAATACAATCAATCGCCCACTCTATCGTGATGACTGGAACTTCATATTTGTCTGCGAAATAAAATTAATAAATTGCTATAAATTAAAATTTTATTACAAATTGATAATCCACAATATAGACGAAGGCTCTGAAGATATCTTCTCCAACTCAAACTCATTTAAGTTTTTGACCAGATTTTCTGAAACCTTTACAACTTTTTACCTCTTTAAAGTTATATCCATGCATTTATGTGAAAAAAAAATCTGATGCTGTTCAATTTGAGAACATTTTCTTTGTGCCAATTGCTTTAACTTCAAGTGAAACATGTGAGCCTCAATTACAATTGGTTTACTCTAACCAAGAACACTTAACAATTCTGAACATTTATTTGGCACTCATCACCTATGAGCTTGTAACCACACACCTTTATATTTCCTGCACAATGTGTCATTTGTGTCCGACAACACAGAGATTACACACTCGCTAGATGAAATGCCACTAAACGCATCAGGAGAACCCACTACAGTCGCTCCACACAATTTCAGCAGAAATGTTGCATCATCTGTAAGATCAGGCAACACCATAAAATCAAATTTACAATCATATTTACAAGATACGATTTGTAAAAGATCTAAAAACGTATTGCCCACCCTCTGTAGAATACAAAGACATGCAGTTAAGTAATTCTTGCATCAGGTAGTTTGTTAAATTTATAACATTTTGCTCCTACTCCGGCATTGTTATAGGCACTGTATACTCGGTGCTTTTCAAGTTCTGTGAAGAAAAGTTTACAAATAACTAATTACTACTACACGAGCAATGCCCAGAGACTACTATGAATACACTAACTACAATTATATGTTCTAGAGGTACAAGAACTATCAAACTATTCTGATAATTATGTATGATAAAATATTAATAATGAATTTTAACATTTACCTTTGGTCATTTTCTCACGATGGCCTACTAGGACTACTGTGAAGTTGTGTAGCAGTGGCTCAGTTTGCCAAAGTCTAGCACGCTCTGGGGCTTGTGTTTTTCCATTTGATGTATCACCTTGTACTTCAAAGGGTTCTTCTGGGAGCAGGTATCCTTTTTTCAAGGATGCTTTTACCCCTGTATTTGGATGAATAAGTCATATTGTGTAAAATATTTAAAAGGAGTATAATATTCGTTTTGTTCTCTATTTTAAACCAAGACGTTTGACCGGCTGACCGGCTAAAACGTTGTGTGCCTGTCAACCATGCCACCTCAGATCATTTCAGATGCCAAATAATTTGCATGATTGATGAATGAAGGGAATTTGTACATGCTGGTCAGTGGGAAAGGTCTTCAAAACATACTTACATTCAAAACAGACAATCCAAACTCGAGCAGCTATTCCCTGGCAGAACTTGAGGGATACACGTGTGGCAATGTTTTTATCATCTATAATTCATAATATAAAAAATAATAATGTATTAATAAACATGTGTTTTTGTGGAAGGAATTTGAGCCAATGCTTTTTCTTTTCACTGCACAACCAGTGTCACATTGAAAATTGGTGGAAATAATTTGTTTCGTTTTAAGATTTATGCACGCTTTGTCAAAATGAGCGAAGTTTGATTTATTCAAAAGGATTATGTAAAAGGGCCGTGCCGGGTACAAAACTGCCATAATCCGGTTTCATTTTTCAGTTCCAATTACCAAAAGGCAATCTTATTATGATTTTGTAGTATTAACCATTTTCACAGTGCTTTGATAGTTGATACATGGGTATCTGGTTATCCAAAGTTTTTCAGTTTCGGGTATCCCGTTCCTGAATTACCCGTAAACGCAGAGCCTTATTACGTAACAAAACAAGTACAGTTAGTTTACCTGCAGAAATGATGACATGGGTAATAAAACTGTCAAAAGAATGGGTATACAGACACTTGGTCATCTCTGCAAGGTGTTTAGCTTCACACTGCGAAAAATGAAAATATACAGTGAAATCGCGTTAAGTCAAACTCGGATAAGTCGAATCTCCGCTTATCTCGAAGTAATACTTTATTCCCGTC
>JAVCKS010020918.1:0-13922 GCA_032273685.1 Pteraster tesselatus | reverse complement strand
TTTTTTCGGGAAATGCAACATTTGCGACGGAAGTGTCAGTGGGAAGTATATCTTCAAATTAAATAAGCTATTGATTCCACTATAACAATTCGCCCAAATCCGTGTTCAATGTATACGGAAAAAATACCCTTTCAGCAAACATTGTTGAAGCAAAGTTGGCATATTTTGTCTCGATTTTTGCCACCCACAAGAGAGCAAAAACAAACTTGAACATTTATCTTTTCCTTAGATTTAATTGTTTGATGATGAGCAGTAGCCAGACGACCTCTCGCTTCCCTCCCAGCAGTGGGGCAGCTGCCCCCACGACGCCCAGTAGCGCTACCTCCGTCATGCCCCTGTCCTATGCTCCAGCCGACATGAAGTCCAGTCATAGCGGGAAAGGTCCGGCCGCGAACCAGATTGCCGACGGCAGCCCGAAGGTAGTGGTACAACCCGTCAACCCACCCATCAGTATCTCGCTGGCTGGTGTGGATTGTGCCCACCCGGCGCTGTTTGGTATTGGAACCCAACCAAACCCAGTTCACATCATCGAAGCGATCGGGAAGGTACATGCTGTACCAGCGGCTATATCAGTCGCAGCCACGGTGAGTTTAAACTTGCAAGGGGGGGCGGGGCGGGCGGGTGGGGATAAAACAGTAGGGAGCATTATAGATTAAAATCATATAAACAAAAATCCTGGTTTCTCCTCTGCATCTGAGAAAATGGTGTAATATTTTGTTATTATAGATTCTTATTATTATATATTCATCGCCAAAGATGTGACATCAGAGGCCTTTATGCCCATTATATTCAATGTTGTTATATGATCCTATTTGGGAACAGTTTAGAGAAAATTGCATTTATTTATTGAATAAGCTCTCATGAGAACCCGGATTTTTTTTTTTTTTGGCCTTATCCTACTCACAATACTGGGCGTTCATCTTGTTTGTCTGTTATGTTCGTGTATCTGTAGCTCTGTAATAGGGTACTGTCTGTTTGTCTGCTATGTTCGTGTATCTGTAGCTCTGTAATAGGGCACTGTCTGTTTGTCTGCTATGTTCGTGTATCTGTAGCTCTGTAATAGGGCACTGTCTGTTTGTCTGCTATGTGATTTATTGCTTCAACCGATATTTCAAACTCTGCAAAGAATCTGAATTTCATTAAAGACAAGGCCGTTTGACAGTTTGAAAATATGGCCTGATCATGCAACCTAAGCATACTTTTTGCCGAAGTGCTAGTCCGTACTTTAACAAACTCACAAGGCTAAACGTTTTTGTGTTGTTTTGTAGCCCGTTGCCAAGCCATCTCCGAACATCCCCAGACCGGCCGCCATCTCCAAGATGGTTACCACGATCCACGCCCAGGTATCCACCACTACCCACTCGGTACCCAGTAGCAGTATCCACTACCAAGCTACCGGTGTGGGTGGCACCCAGAATGTACCCACTACCCACCTACTGTCGGCCACCTACCCCGTGTCGCACGTCCGTCTGCCTGCCGCCTCTGTGTCTGCCGTGGCTCCGGCTGTGGACAGCCTGAAAGTGCGGTCGCCTGTGGCCGGTGGGGCTCAGCTTGCCGGGGGGGCCCATGTCGTAAGCGGGGGTGGTGCTCCCACTGGTCTCCAGTATGTCAACCAGTTGACCATGCACCCTGGTATCCTGTCCGCACCGACTGGTTCAGTACAGCACACCTTCCCATCACACTTGCCGCGAGGTAAGACACATTTCTGAATTTGTTTATACAAGAAAGTTATCGAGATGATATCCAGCAATTTAAAAGATTACAAATTTTAATTTGTAATAGAACACCAAAGAGAGGCGAATATGTAACTGCCATCTAACTGGTTTTCTCAGATAATAAATATTCTAACCAATTTTTTGTATACAAGAAAATGGTGGGAGGTTAAAGATAGGTTATGGAGATGATATCTAGCAATTTAAAAGATTACAAATTTTCATTTTCTTAATGGGACACCAAACAGAGGTAAATATGTAACTGCCATCTAAACTGGTTGGCCCAAATAATAAATATTTCTAACCAAAGGCACCCGACATCAGATTTTCTTGTTTATGTTTTCTTCTCAGGCGCTGCAGCTGCGGCTGCCATGTCTGCTCCCAAGAGCGGACCAACAACGGCCATCTTACGAACCAACTCGCCCGGTAACCAGACGCACTTTAAGCCATCCACTGCCACCCTGGTTTCACCGGTAGCCCCGGGCGCCTGCCTGGCCGGCCAGCAATTGCAGGTAATTCTGCAACGTATTCCTCCTCTTGTTTGTTTTAGAGAGACATTCCTGTTTAATTATGCACGCGATATTTCTGTTCTTGCTGTTCTAAGCCCCTAAAATCAAAGTGCAACCTCCTGCTGTGGCCAGTCCTTTCTGCTCTGCTCTACTCTTCATGCAGACATTATTGATGTACCATCATGACCATATTATTATTTCCTATTGAAATGGTCGTTTCATGCCTAGGTGCACGTCCCAGCTCAGCTTCACATGTCCACCCGAGGCCACTCCCCTGCCGGCCTCACTGCCGTCGTGGGTGTGTCACCCACGGGACCACCGGGTATCACTCGGGCTGCGTCCCCTGTCTCTGTGGGCTCCCATCATCCCACCAGCACAGAGGCTCACAGGTAGGTAGTATTCCAATTGGCTTCACACATGTCAGCATGTGAATATATTTTATTAAAAAGATTCGTTTTTGAGAAATTTGTTTAACACGTTTTATTATTCATCAAGCTCATTCAGAGACACTGATTTAAAATTTGAGAGAACCATTTTTAATTTCTCCTCTTTCTCGTGCCTATCCCCCCAGAGCGATGCCTCATTCTTCCCTCCCCCAGCCCCACACCGGTCATCCCTTCCGGCCGGACACGAAGCAGATCTCCAAGGCTGACAAGAAGGACCCTGCTGTCAAGCCGACTGGCGGGGGTGATTCTGTGAAGCGGGCAGAAGCCAGGATCCTGGAAGCCAGACCAGCGGACACCATCAAACTAGACCAGGTCAAGGTGGTCGACTCGCAGCGATCCATCAACTGGCTCAAGGCGGTGCCCTCGTTTGGCGGCGGCGTGACCAAGCATGCCTACATATCGTCGGGGTTGGGCATCCAGCGAGTGGCGACGGCGGGCGTGGTCGGTGCCCCAGCGACCGGGCACCACCCCCAGGGGCTTGGGATGACCGCGCCTGTAGTGGTCCAGGCAGCGGTCAGCCACGGTGGGACGCCAGCTCATAATGTCTCCAGCAGCCTGGTGACTGCCACCACGCTGTCCCATCACACCGTGCCCTCGCAGAGTAAGTCATTCCATCACTTGAGAGCAGGCATTCGTTCTCAAATTGTCCGATTTCAGACGGATTTCACCTTCAGAAACCATTAAATGTTAAATGTGCATTCTCCCTTGTTGATAGCTTTGAAATGATGTATGGCACAAATAAACTCATTTGGACACTAAAATACTCGAAGATCTCATGGATGGATTTAATACTCGTGCCATGCATCATAGCTACTAACAAGGCAGATCACCAGTTAGGAATTATGGTACTTATGTCAGTTCTTCCGGTCAGTTTTTCAGAGCATAAAAATTTCCTCGCTGTCGTTTGATTTTAAAATCCTAGTTTTGTTTCTTCAGCAGCCGTTGCGCACAGCAATATCCGTACATCGGCCGTAACGTCATCAAGTACCCAATCACAGTCTATAACCACAGCCTCAATACCAGTTGGTGAGTCACTGTTTGGATCGGCCGTGGTGCGTAGTAGTCGCACATGGTAACCAATTTCTACAATATTGGGATCAAAGCCCAGTGGCACATCAGGCTGGTGCTTTATCATGAAGTGACTGAGAGTCCTAACACTGAACTACCGTGCCTCCATTACTTTTTGTAAAACCCCAGGTTGAGCACAGATTTAAGGCAAACAAAATGATTGTGGCTTTGTTCAGTATGTCGTCTATTGTCTGACAATGCTGGCATGTGTGGGGAATAAGCAGTGTATTTGGTCATGCAAACTATTTGGATTCTGTAACCGTTTAGCGACAACCGTTTTGGCCTACTATCCAACGGTTTCTCAAGTAAACAAAGATGACGGCTATGTTATTGTTTCTGGTTTCCAGCTAAGGTCTACCCGCGCCAACAGCTACCCGCCCAGCAGACATTGCGGCCGCTTGCCACCACCGCCGCCGAGTCCTCCTACCTGGCCAACCCTGCCCATCGTAACTCCCCTGGTGCAGCCAAGGTAGCCACCAGCCTGTCCCCCGCTGCTGCTGCGGTCGGTGAGCCACGGGTTGAGAGGCACCCCCACCCTGGGGTGATGAGTCATGGTGGATCCTATCCCCCGTACTACTTTGACCCAATGAGTGAGTTTGAAATTGTCTTGTTTTAAAACCTTTTCACTACCATTGGTGAGAATATTTTGCTTCAATGCTTGCCTTGTCCTAGAGCAGTGTGTTTCCCACGAGGTCATTACTGCCCCCTAGGGGACATTCTAGGGGGGGGCTGGAAGCAGTATGTTCGGAAGAGGGCATTGTGGCATTCCTGGGGGGGATGTAGGTTGTTCTTGGGGGCCTTTGTTTAAAGACAGGGTCCTGTGCTCTACCTCAATCGCCTTCCTCGAATCCACATATAAACTCCCTAGATTACCACGCTACCATCTCTTTACTGTAAACATGCATTGCCATTGCAACTTTTGTACCATTAAAATAGAAATTTGAAAAACACTAAATGTTTTTGGGTCTTGGTCGCAATCTGCCATCCCACGATTGACATCAACATTTTGCCATCTTGCTCCCTAGATTATCGTCATATGGTTCGTACCACCTATGGCGTGACCCACTCTCTCCCTCCCACCATGGTGGCTGCTGGCGTGAGGTCCACACAGGGTGAGTCTTCAGCCCCGTAGTACCGATGATTAGGCAGAATGCTAGTCCCACCGTAGAGAACGGCGAAAAACAGAATCATCACGCTGCGATATTTTCTTTACCGCTGTGGGTCCCAAATCTCGATGGGGCTAATATTTGAGTTAAGTTTTCGGTCCATGCCTAATCAGTCAGTCCCCTAGTTTCTGGGGATTTTTCTTCCAACTCTGAAACCGTAACTCCTGTCTGCAATACAGACCTATATATGGGTTGGCTTAAAAAGAAAACTGTTTTGTACAACTCAATTTCTCGTCTCGTTTCGTGTGGGAACCTATGTATTTAAGAATACACATCAAATTTGGTCATGAGCACAGATTAAATAAAACGAGTTAGAATATGGAACTGCTGCACACTGCTTACTTGCTATGATGACCTAGAGTATAAAATCTTTGAGCCTTTGAGAAAGATTCTGCTAGGATCAAACATCAGACCGCTCTAATTTTAACATAGATTAAATAAAAGGTTTTCTCCTCTGTAGCTGACTCACATAGCAGGCATCCAGTCCACCATGCAGGAGCCGGCGTTGGGGCACCACCCCGTCAGAATAGCCTAGTGGATAGAACGGCAGCCAACGCCGCCGTAGCCGCAGCGTCAGCGGCTCAGTTTACCACTGCAGCGGTGGGCGGGTTACCGGTGCGAATGAACAGGCCCGTCATGATTGATGCACGCCGGCAGATAGCCGTGCACAGCATGGGTGTGTCGCCCTCTAGTGACGGTAAGCCATTATTTGATCATTCTTGCCTGTTTTACTCAATTCACTCAATTACAGGTGTATTTACATCTGCAAATTACGTCTACACGTCAATCAATCAATTTTTTTAACATACATTTTTGTATCTGTGGCACTTGTCGCTAAGATGGTGCATTAAAAAATGTTACTCGCTACAGAATTGAACCCAGGATATTTCACTCGTAGCCTGCTGCGTTAACCACTGCGCCACTGTGCCATTCTTTAAAAGTTATTTGCTTCGGAATTGACCCCAGGATGTTCCCCCCCCCCCCCTATAGCTTGCTGCCTTAACCACTGAGCTACCGCAGTATATATCTTATGTACATGATTGTTTATTATTCATTGCAAGTGCCTGCAGCTAAGTCTTTTCAAGCCCTAACTGCTATTTATGTTGTTGTTTGTGTCCGTGCAGCATCTAGCAGCCACACGGCTATGTCTGTCAGCGTATCGCAGTCGTCTCTAGTGTCACCCAGCCCAGGTTCCTCCCCTAGGCCAAGTATTCTCAAGCGAAGAATTAACAACGACAGGTAAACTCAACCGTCTGTAGGCGTTAGGCAGGGACCAAAAACATTCAAATGTGTTCGTATTGTTGGCTGATGCCTGGTGTTCAACTTGCCGTGTTTATTTGCCTGCAGTAATTCTGTGCGGAAGCAGCTGAACCTGACGTCGTCGTCGTCATTAGCCAGCCGGCCGGGGAGTCCGAGCCTGAAGACAGAGCTGCTCCGGTCAACATCCAGCTCGCCCAAGCACAGGTTGAACAAAATAACCACAATACAAATAACCAAATAAAGTCAGCAGCAACTTACAATGCAATTAATCTAGCCTGAATAGAGGGCCAGTTCACGGTTACCAACATTGACACGAGCTCTTTGAAGATCCCGGATGTAGTGTCTGTTCATGTCTTCCATTTGTTTGTCAGTTCTCGAAATTCACACACTTGTTTTTTCTCCCAGTGAGTCGTTAACGAGTAGCCAACACTCTATGGACAGCAACCTCTCGGAGGCCAGCCTGGAGACGGCTTCCGGTTCTCTCAAAATAAAGCAGGAGAATGACCCCATCACCCACTCCGAGTCCCTCCCCCTCGCCGGCCTCGGCCGCGAGCTGAGCCTGGCCAACTCGGTTTGTGACGGTAGCCCATCACCGAGGAAGAAACCTCGCAAACAGCAGCACGTGTAAGTCACGCTTCATGTTTATTCAGTGAATGTTGTGACTGCGTTTATGATTACCAGGATTTTGAAAAGTTTGCAATCCCTAAACCCTACTTACTGTGTCGTTGCTGTTCTGATTGGTCCAGGGTTGCCACGGAGCATCATGACATCTTGGATGATCAGTCCACGGACGAAGAGACGGAGACCAAACATAAACATTTCCGGGTGAAAAAAGAGAAAAAAGACAAGAAGCCATTGGGTAAAAGACGTCAGTTTAAATCTGCAAGAGAAAGGGGATAAAATCACTTATTTTTTTAAGATATACCATTCAATTTCTCCTTTGTTAAAACTTTGAATTGAGAATTATTTAGACAGCAGCGGTATTCACTCATTTTCGACAGGAAAATATTCCTTGACTAGCCGATAATTGCCTTCTCTGACCCCCTTGTTGTAAACTGTTTTTTCTGCTGCTACTTGGGAATTTAACTTCCTTAATGTTGTCTTCTTAAGGCTGAAGTTTTTACATCTTTGAACGTCAGCAAAATCCCTCTGGTAACTTAAAAACTTCAGTAATGTAGTCTTCTGTTTTTGCAGTGTCAGATCTGGATCACGTCAACATTGTACATTACTTCAGACGACCGTGTCTCCGGCTTATCGACACATACAGACAGTCATGGAAACCAACGCACAACCACTTTGAGAGGTACTCAGACGTCAGACCCAAAGGTACGAGAAAGAACTGTTTTTTAGCATTTTAAACATAGGGACAAAAATCTCCTTATATCACTGTGACAACCCTCCCTTTATTGTTCTCTGATTGTAATAATAATCTTTTTTAATTTCCACCTTTTTTTGGTGTGTATTTTACAGAAGAGAAGAAAACGAACATCCATGAGATTGCCAATCAGCGAGGGATTGTTAAGAAGACGGACGGCTGGAAGCTAAGACATATTACCTATCAGTTTGAAGACTTGGTGAGTAGCCATTTCAAAAAGGTGAACAGGATTTCACTTGTGCCCCAAACCTTTCAGTTATTTTTGGGGGTTTGGAAATATATAAATGTCGTCGCCCTCGGGAAAATAATCGCAGACGTTATGTTTTGACCAAATTTATATTTGGGCCTAAATCAACTCTTTATCATGAGAGACATATAATGACTTTTACCATACGTGTCTTCCATGTGAAGACTTGATTTAGGCCAAAATATCAAATTATTTTCAGAGAGTGATGATATGATTAGGTAGTTAGTAATTATACAAGGGCTGATTTACTGCTCAAATAAACGACTTAATAGATTTGAGTTGGTGAAAGTCTGTTCATAGCTTGGTGAAAGTCTGTACATTGCTTAACAACTGGCAATGTAGTTGCCCAAACCATCCTGTACGTGCGCCGTTAAGGAAATGGAATGATGTAGTACCGATCCTTTCCCTTCTCATTCCGCCCCTTCCCAGAATGATCTTGAGAAGGATGTCTTTAATGAGATGAAGGAAATTAAGGATGGCATGTCACCTTGGCAGACTCCTGGGAAGGAGAGTGACACGGCCAAGATCTACGAACTCATTCAGGTAGGTTGGTAACGGCCGGTTAACTATGCAAATGCCTGTCTGTGTCCATATGCAAACCCGATTGCAAACTTAACATTTCATTAAAAAACCAGCTCAAATTCCCACTACTCACTGCAACCACGCATTGAGAAATTGGTGAAAGATGACCTTTTTGTCACAATTCTGTTCGGACATGATGCAAACCTGACATACCAGAGTTAAAACCTACAACATTCACCCAGATTCCATTGTTGCCTCCTTCTCTCAGGGTAACATTCAGCGCAGCCAGTACGTCATGGAACACCTAGACGAGGCTAAGGCTACCATGCTGAAACTACTAGAACACAAACCCAAAGTCATGGCTATCATTAAGAGTCACGCCAACAAACGGCACGCCAAGAAGAAACACAGCCCTTAAAGCATGGAGGGGGAAGGGGTGGCTTCCATCAGAAACAAATCACTTGTACCGATCACTTCTTCCCTCCGTAAGAGATGAGACTTCTTGAGAAGTCATTGTCTCATAGAATGACGTCACGGTGTGACCTCTTGATTGTGGTTTGAAGAACGGCCAGTGGAGGGAACCATGTTTATTATTTACGTGAGCCACTGGAAATGGTAGCCGAAAACCCAAAGGAAATTATGCGTGATTTGGCCACCATGTTCCTTGTCATGTTGCTGGTGTCTTTTTGATTGCCGCAATATAAGCGGTTTGGTACAGGTCCTTACTTGTCCCCACCACATGGGTCTGTATCGTGAGGAAGTCACGGTTTAAGAGGTTGGAGGAAGAACACGGAGATTGGTGTAATGTTTTGAAAATTATCCTAAAGAGTAAGTTATGTTGATGTTGATATATAAATATATACATATGTACATATATAAATATTATGTAAAAAATACAATTGTTATAACCATATTTAAATGTGAACAACAAATCTAATGGACAAAAATAGCTCAGGGCTGCCATGCTGTGCATTTCTCGGCAGGACAGGAAATAACTGTTTTCGTAACCACAATTTTGTTGTGATGCAATTATGTGCATCTGTACTAGGAGTGTACTGTATTCCAACTGCAGAGGTGTAACAATTAGGCCCTCTGGGTATTTTGGGGGAACAAGCTATCTTGCTCCTTCAAGCAAGAGATTCAATTGTGACATGGGAGATGAATTTGGAATCAAACGAACAAAGTCTATTAAAGCGGAGTCCATTTCGTAGGCCGCAACCGGTAATTAATTTCATTGGACAAATATAATTGATATACCATCTTTCGCCATCACAGCTGTTAACAAGATAATGCAAGTCTCCGCCTGTCGGTTAGGTGATGGGCAAGTCTCACGCTGTAAAAGGAAGTACGATCATGACTAGATGAAGTCCAGTGTGGGTGGTAAAACTGCCCTGTGGTCTCGTAAATGGACCCAAGGCCTATCAGGAGATGGGGTTACATAAAAATAGTCTTATCTGTACAACGCTACAGTGAGTGATTTAGATCTCTTTCTCGCTGTTGGGCAAAGCCTCTAATGGAGATTAGAAATGAATTTCATTCTGTGACCGGCATAGTACGTGATGTTGTTGTTTGATGGCAATCATTTTTTGACATCCATGCAAGCATGACGGTTTTAGATACATCACCCGCTACTCATGAATATTAATAATGCCACAATGTGCACTAAAAAAGTGTATTTGCTGAGGCTTCGGAACCTGTTTTTGTGGTGTAGGTAAATGCTAAAACTTCCATCGATTGTAAACCATTGTTAGATACAAAAATGTACAACTCGAACATTACTAAACACACTATTAACATAACAGTCACGATTTCAACAAATATACATGTTCATTATGAAGGTTGCCACCCACACTTCCGGCCGCGGATTGTTTTTTCCTTTCCTCAAATGCGATAACATTCTAACCAAGGCTGTAATTGAGTTCCACATTGTGTATTGGGAGATGAGTAGTATGGTTAGAGGAGTAGGAGATGGTAGGCACCTCTTCCCTCCCCATACCAACTCTCCCCTCTCCCCTCCCCCTCCCCCACCAACCCGCCCTCTCCCTCCCCCACCAACCCGCCCTCTCCCCTCCCCTTCCCTCACCTAGCAACCCTTCCCTCCCCTCACCTAGCAACCCTTCCCTCCCCTCCGATCCCCTCACCAAGCCTTCCTCTCCCAATCATCCCCCGATACAAAATGGTAGAAGCTACACACTGTTATCGCATTTTGGGGAAAAAATCCGCGTCCAGCGGCCGGAAGCTTCGAACAATGCTCGATCTGATTGCGGAAAGCTAATTGTTGTTTCGTCTCGCGTTCAAACCGATTATTTCATGAACGAGCAGCGGCAGTTTTGTGCTATATCTGCCGAATTAATGACTGTCTTTGTTAATGCGTGTTTAATACATGTAATGAGAGGTCCAGCTTTTACCAACTGCCCTTGTTTGCTTTAGGTAATTTTCTTTGTCTCTTCTTTCCATGGTTGGTTTCGGTTTAATCTGTCACAATGTGGATTCGGGTTGTAGTAATGGCCCCCCTCATACAGACACCTAGTTGTTGGTCCTGCTTGTCAAATAATCACTACCTACGTTTAAACTAGATGTTGGGAAAGTGGTAGTTTGCTTCTAAATTCTCGTCCCGAGTGTATTATAAATTGTTGTACAAATTTTAAGTTGAAAAGGTCTGCAACGTAAATATTTGCATATTACAGAACAGATGCCGGTACGCGCATGCGTCGACTATTATCAAAGGAACTGTAATTTGATTTATATTAATAAAATGTGTACAGAGATTTAAAAAGACACTTTGTGGTTAAAGTTGTTTGAATTATCGTCTGTGTTGCATTTAATTATTTTTAATTATTAGATGAGGGGTTTATTTCATGATCTCCGATTGTTTTGCGGCCAATTTGTTTCATTTGTTTAAACTTTAAATGCTTATTGCGCATAATAATACAGGTAGTTTGCAGATGGAACGCCCCATCTTCAAGCTGATAAGTTACCTCAAACTAAAAGTTCAAGTTCTCGCAACTGGTAAACTAAACATTACAATCCTGATGCATTGACGATAAAATATGGATTGTGGCGGATATAAATTGACTAAAAATCACAAAAATTGTACGCGAGATGCGAGTATTAAGTGAAAAGAAAGGCGGGCTCATTATAATATTATTAATAATTTAGAAGACTGTTTTACGACTGGGATTTATGTTGATGTTTGTTACGACAGGGTGCGCGATTTGTAATCATCTGATTCCCGCCGCTCTCTAAACGTTATTCGTATACAAGGTGAAAAGTGGAGGCGGGGCCAGACTAAATATGAAACAGAGCGATTGCGTGTGGGACGGCCAGTTACGGAATTGTTGATGAGCTCGGAATTTTTCTCAGCTAAAATACTTATAATCAAAGAAATACTATGTTTTTTAAATCTCGCGGAGCGGAAACGTTACGTGTGGCCGCGGCAGTTCCTTCAACGGTCTGTACTGATTCGTAGAGTAAGGCCAAAAGTGACATTTAGGGGTATTTTTGCCGTGTTTAATCGGCTTGCCTTAGATTTTGTAGCCGTGTGGCCTGGTGGACCGGCTGCTGCTCGGATATCGTGTGCTACCGCGTACTTCAGTCGCCAACACAAGATCTGTTCGGTGACGGGGCTTCGGTTTGCCGTCGCAGTCGTTGTTTGTAAAAAAAACCAGAAAATAACTGCTGTCAGACATGACTACTGTTGGAGGACAGTTGTTGTCTTCTACCGATGATAACCAAGATTGTATCGGCGAGGGTGACGCGGCTCCGGTCCCCCCGCTGGTTGATGTCCCGCCTGTAGTTTCCAACGCGGCCCCTAAATCACCGCCACCCACTGCAGCTGCAGCAGCCGGGGACCAAACGACCAACGGCCCGGCGGCTGGCGCTGTCGAGTCCGCCGAAAGCAAGAAGGCAGGAACGAGGTAGGTCTGGAGTTATTAAGAAACACCTTAGCATCCAACTATCACTTTTTAAGTCTGAAATTGTAACAATAACTATTTTGATATGTATTATCTGATCGACCATTTTTTGGTTTAAACAAAAGTGGAAGATGAATTCCTGTCAACTTTACAAGTTCAAAGATTGGTAAACTAGTATTATTAAATAGGCCGTAGTATTACTTGGGGTTTAGGCGGTGGCCAAACAACGGATCTGGTTTCATATCAAATAAATCTAGGAATCGTAATGTAAGTAAGGGGGTTATAATAATTATGTCAGTGATTGCAAACCCCGATTGGCTTTTTTTGTGACATGCTTCTGTCACAGTGTTAGTCATGCACACAGTGTTGTTTAGAAATGATAATAACTATGTAAAAATGTAACATATAATAGCACTAGCAGGACTTGAATTTTGATTTATTTAGGACATTTCGGTACAATTGTGTCATTATTTTGTAAGTACCCGTTTAAAAACTAGTCATCCTCCCCCTAGCTAAAAATATCCGGTTTTTTAGATTATACCCTTTTTAGTGAAACCGCAGCCCAGTTCAAGACACATCTATAACTAGCAAAATATTTCTTAATTACCAAAAGCCTGTAAATTCATGTTGCAGCATTACATCAGTGCAAATTCCAAGGGTTGGTAGGTAAATAATATGCCATAAGGCATGCCCAACAAGACCATGTTTAAGGCCTATGATATGTGATCCCGAATATGTATAGACTGTTAGACTCTAGTGTAGTAGCACTAATTGTAATCACTCCGCAAAAAAATGACAAATGATCCCCTGCTTTGTGAAGCATGTTCATCAACTCGGAGACAATTTGTTTGTGTTGGTGTACTGCTACGAACATGTGTGCCATGAATTTAACGATGTTGTTGACAGTGAACTTTAAACCATGTGAACAATCATTAATTTTGCTTTTGACTTACTGCGGTTCTTCCCGGTTGAAATGATTGGGTCACAATTGCGTCTCGCTGTACTGTAATCACAGAGTGCTTGCGATGGAATTTGGCTCTTAATTAAGAGCCCCCTAAATTATTATTTTAAACAAATATTGAACTTGATTAGATGAGAATATATAAAAGGGGAAATTCTTTCAAACAGGCAATAAGAAAATTTAATGTATTGCAGGTAAAAAAAAAATCATAGCGCTTAAAACCTATTTTTGTGTATTCAACTTCATCTTGTTTCATTATACATGTATAAGTGATACCTCAAAGCTCGAACAGACAAAGTGTTTGTTTTATTTGTTAGGGAGGTTTGGAACGAGTCTACCAGTAAAGGACCCCTATTTTTAATTGCATTGTACAACAACATACTGTTGTATGGAATCCATTAAGTCTCCAGAGACATGTATTTACTTTAACCGATTGTAGATCATCCCAGTGAAATTAGACTTTAGCGGTTGTTAAGGGTTGGTAAAGCGTGTACGTAATAGTTATTTGCTAATGTACGTGTATGATGTATCATGGCCAAGCAATTTAGCACACAGTTTCCGTTATCTTCAGAATGTGGGTTAAATCCGCTGTGCGGTAAGTAACACTTGTGTCCTTGGGCAAGCCACTTACATGTAACCATATCTGATCCGTCCTTTCAATGGGACGTTAAAGATGTAGTTCTACCTCCTCAAAATGCTAATAAACATAAATCGGACAATTACTAATAATTAATTATACAAA
>JAVCKS010020907.1:0-13923 GCA_032273685.1 Pteraster tesselatus | reverse complement strand
CGCCAGACTGATATATATATATACCACCCGCCAGACTGATATATATATATACCACCCGCCAGACTGATATATATATATATATACCACTCGCCAGACTGATATATATATATATATATACCACCCGCCAGACTGATATATATATATACCACCCGCCAGACTGATATATATATATACCACCCGCCAGACTGATATATATATATATATACCACTCGCCAGACTGATATATATATATATATATACCACCCGCCAGACTGATATATATATATACCACCCGCCAGACTGATATATATATATACCACCCGCCAGACTGATATATATATATATATACCACTCGCCAGACTGATATATATATATATATATACCACCCGCCAGACTGATATATATATATACCACCCGCCAGACTGATATATATATATACCACCCGCCAGACTGATATATATATACCACCCGCCAGACTGATATATATATACCACCCGCCAGACTGATATATATACCACCCGCCAGACTGATACCCGCCAGACTGATATATATACCACCCGCCAGACTGATATATATACCACCCGCCAGACTGATATATATACCACCCGCCAGACTGATACAGCACCCGCGTGATTGATACAGCACTTTGGTGAAATCGGTCATAAAAACATTGCGTGGTTTACACAGTAACTGTTGCTTAATGTAGACTTGCGCACTGCGCAATGTTCCGTAACTTTGGCTGCAGGTATGATAGATATAGTACCTGGATGACTGGTATAGTGCCTGTATGATTGATGTAGTGCCCTTTATAACTGATATAGTACCTGGATGACTGACATATGTAGTACCTGGATAACTGACATATGTAGTACCTGGATGACTCATATACGTAGTACCTGGATAACTGATATAGTACCTGCATGATTCTTGCTGCTTCTCTCCATTTATCCACCCAGGCCTCCGTCAACTGGTCCACCTTCTGTTCATTCTCAGCTAACATCCTACTGATAGTCACATCTTGTACGAGTGATGCTTGCGAACTTGACTGTGAAAAGAATAAGATAAACATGTACATGTACTACAATTACTTTCGAACGTGGTTGATACAGTTATGGCCTACCAGAGGTTTTTCTTTATGCAGGAGAACTTATGCTGATAACCCCAAGTTGATAGACAATTTGGTTAAAAATATACCCATGAGGAATACAAACATGCAGAAAGACTTATTAGACACAACTAACAATTAACAATTGTATTATATCTACAGTATACTCTGATAACTGGAATTACTTAGAAAAGGGATGTATGAATTATGAACCCACTGGCTTTGATAACAATGACAACAATGAAAACAACTTACAAGACTTGCTGAGCTCAATAACCCCTTCAGACGATTGATTTCAGCACGTAGCTCTCGGATTAACCTGACATTAGGCTCCTACAACAACAACAACAACAACCACCAAAATTGCATTTTTATCATTCACAGTTACAACTACAGTGTATACATGTATGTGCTCTTGGTATGTTAGCCATATATACAGCTGTGGACAAAAATAGTGGGCCAGGCTGTTTTGCCTAGTTACACTTGAATCAATTTCCCTGGTTGTACATTATTTACATCATTTTAATGTAAATACAATAAAGATTAGGAGATATGAATATTAATTTGTCATTTTCAAAAGTGATATAACTGAAGAATTCTGCTCTGTTTGATAAACTTGTGTCCCTGCACTTTCGCATTTTATGGTATTCCACAGATTTTCAAATTGGTTTATGTCCGGTAACTGATCGAGCAGGAGTAGGAGTGTAAACAGGGTACATAGTAACGAAGTTCAACGAAGTTCAACCGTATCTATTTTGACTACAGTTCATAAAACATGTTGCTATAACAGACAGACCTCGGACGAGTGGGGTTGGTCCAATAATTGATTCTATAATTAGTATAGATCCTCCCGGTCATTTTCGGCAAATAAGCGGCCTACTTAATTGTCACGTTATTCTATTTTGTCATTCAATCCTGCATCGTTTCATACCAAGTTTACCAAAGTGAGCACAAACATTTAATACTTTAATACGGTAATTTTATTCACATTTTGTGGTAACATTTATGACTGGCTCTGTAAATAGTGTTGTAGAACCTTACTGCAGTTGTAATATAACTATGGCTTTACACACCATTATAAGTTTTTTATTCAAAATGCAATTAAGAGTCCAACATACATGTATATTCAAAAAAAGCTGGTACTATGCTCATCCCAGTGGTGTACATACAACTCAGAAAGGTTTAACACCCGTGCAACTCGTCGTCCTAGAGCCCTTCACGTTTACCATTGAGACAGAGTCTTTGATAGCTAAGTTACCTCATTAATCAATGGCTGATTGACGATTCGTTTAGCACGTCTGGCATAGCGAAGCGTGCTCATTGTCTCGTTGAAGTATGTATGGGACGGAGATATTGCTGTTACAAAGAAGAGTTTTTACAAATGAGCATATATTACAGTGGTTGGAAAGGGCGATTGTTGGAAAGGGGCGCTATAGTGGAGCAGGGCAGGGTGACATTAATAATCGAAAACCTACAAAATTGTAATCAAAACATATCATCTACCTCCTGACAGGTTGAGTTTATCGCAATTGTAACCGGGTCTGTTTTACCTCGAGCAGCTCTTAGGTGAATTGGCTAGCTAGCTAAGCCACTGTGAGCAACTCACCATAGCAAAAGAGTTAAAGGAGAGTTAATTTTCCACAGATTTTTATTTGGGTTGAGTTACGGTGATTGAGCAGGCCATGTCATTATAATTTCTATTACAGTTTTACATTACATGTTGCGGTGTCAGACATTGGGCATTAGCATATCCAGGGTTCAGACAATGTGGGGGAGCATATTGCGGGGGGTGCTTGATGTTTAAGTTAGCTGGGTGGTCATTAACATTTTTAGATTAATACATAGAGAGTACTGCTTCTCACCTAAGATGGACTTGAGAGGGTTTTTGTTTTGTTTTAACTTAGCACCCCCATGGCTATGCCATCGGACAATTGAGTCTGTTATACTGTGGTTCGTTTCAAGCGGTGTACTAGTGAATGTGACTCGACCGAACCTACTTGCAATCATTATTGTGCGTGAGTTTCCTCCAAGGCTGTCCTTGAGTAACCACGTTAACACCGAGTTACGGTAGGGTATGAATCCTGAGCGCCGTCTGGGACTAGTGTTATCAGTGTCATCACTCATAGCAAGACTCTCCATGCTGGCTGCTGACAACATTGAGGTTTCAGCTGGAGGAACAATACACAGGAACACTATTATACGAACCCATCTTTACATACATTATACATGTATCAGTGTAGAAGAACTTTTGTGTAAGTGGTCAAGGTCAACCAACCTGCATATTGATGTCATATCAGATAGCTGCTACATGTACACGTATGTCCTATGTTCAATAGCACTGATGACAAATGCACCCTTGTTCCAAAAATAGATTTATCGATCTGGTGCCCCCTTGAAGCGGACATTGATCAGTTGTTTATTTTTCAGTCACGGCAAATTGTCATAAACACAAAGTAAATTATAAAATTATTAATCAAAGCAGACTTTTTGACTGATATTTTTCGATCGGAGAATATTTCAATTTAGCCACTAGTATAGTCATTGAATACTACAGAGACACGCGATCAGCCAAATTGAATTAATATTTGTCTGCATGCATCTAGGCACATTCGTGTACATGTATGTGACGTCATTTGTAATCAATGCTATTATTCAATCTGTTATATCACTTTACCACATTTACAGAGTTGCAGCTACTACTGCAAGTGTGGTCAAGTGAGTGTGGTCAAGTGAGTCTGTACTGGGAGTCTGTATTGCATGGGGGTCTGTATTGCGGGTCTGTATTGCAAGCAGAAAAAGCTAAGATTATAATGGTAGGAAGTACATGTAAGCAGTAGAAAATACTAAAGAAAACCCATGAGGTCAGGAAGGGTTCAAATCCAAGTCACATATTGGCACCCTCACGATTCTAAGACAGAAAGATATCGCAGCACCGCCTGACCCCCTATACACATGTAGGTCAGAGTTTTTAAAATGTGTGCAAGATTTAAGCGAAAGCAATTTTAAGGAAAAATCATGATTTACATTTGAAATATCTGTGTTGAATCAAGCAGGTGATACAAGTCTGAGTAGTCTGATTGTTGATGATCTGAACATTTTGGGAAAGTGTGACATGCCTTTAAGTGAATTAAACAATTGTGGGAATGAAGAAATATTTTCTTAACCCTTTATTACCATACGCTGTACTCAACATCATACTTGAATTGCCACAGAACAATTCACGAAAGTGGACATCATACCAAGATGAAACAAAAAGTCATAAAAGTTGTGCACAAAAAGCTCAGTTGTTAAATATTACAATGTACATGCATAAAAATAAGTATGCCAATTGCCCAGTTTAAAAAGAATTGGTAGTGAAATGTAAACTTTCCCAATATCCAACTTAAAACTGTGTTGTCTTGACCCTTTAGAGACCAAGGCAGCTGCAGAGGGCCTGAATTAAATTCCTACAGCAGCTATTTTGAAATATTGGCGCATAAACACATGTCATGGGGGTGTAGTGTGGTCGAAATATAATTTTTGGTTTTTAAAAAATAAGTAGAAAAACAGATTTTCTTTACCAAAAAACAGGCAGGCCTAAAGACTTTTTTAAATGCGCGATATTTTCTCCTTGGGGTTTTCTGACAGAGTGCAGGCAAAGGTAATGCATTTTATGCTACAACTTCCGTATTTTTTAAGGTACATGTATAAACATATTGTTTACCAAATGAAAGAGGAAAATATGCTCTTTCAGGACAAAAATAAATTTTTGAAAAAACCATGTTGGAATTTATAATTATTTGGAGGAATTAAAACTAAAATCAGTAAATTCAACTAATTGCTTGGACACACAACATTATTTATTAAGCAATAGGTGGTCTCTAAAGGTTTAAACAGGAACAGCATGCATTGGGGCCGGACTCATTCTAACGAATACGCACACTGCTGGAAATAAACTTTGGAATAGCTAATTTAGGAATGTAACAGGGATCAGATGTCACAGCGGATTTGACCCCACCCCCTCCAAATCTGCTAACCCTAACCTAGAGCCCACTAGCGGAAATGAATCGGGCTCCAAATTGACGAAGTTCCAGATCTTCTAAGACACCAGCTACTTAGACAACACTACTACATGTACGTCAAATCCAGAGGTCTGATATTTCATATACCACAACCTGAAGTTTAAATTTGCTATTTTTGGGGGAATTTGCCCACAAATAGCTGCTTTCCAAAGAGGTATATTATTATTTTGTTTTAACTTATAATCATACATAAAACTGGACATTACAGTAGCCATTTCCTTACTTCATTGACAATAACAATAACCACTTTATATAACCTATATCCCCTCCCCCACCCCCCACCCCATATCTACGCTAATATAGATTGAATACATCAAATCATAAAGTCAGCTGGGTTCATTTCCAGGTATACATGTAGGTTCCTTTGTTGTCTTTATACAACTGGTGCAGAAGTAACTACCCCATAGGGAGATGTATCAATGATGCCAGTTAAAGGCTTTTCTATTGGGCAATGATGATAACAATCGGTTTATTTCTAAAAGTGCTTTGTGTTTGTGAACTAACATGTACAATAAACTATTCAATGAGTTTCAAATCGGAAGATACAGTCCCACACCGCTATTGTTCAGAACTACTGGGGAAAGTCAAAAGTCAAGAATCAAAGGGGCAATAAATTTTATAGGGGCTTACAGTGTAACTATTTATGATAAGCCTATACAAGTTCATTAAACTATGTTCATGAATGCTGCAAGGCTATTAACTTCATCAAAAATGTTAAGTCAAAAATGTAAATTTCTACACGTAATGATGTCATTTTCATCAAAAGGTCACCCTCAAATTTAGAGCAAGGACAATAACACCCCCAAATACAAGTATGACAATTGTGGTAGAGATAGTGCTTTTTGTGACATTGGTCATAAAATCTTTCTTCCATAAAGCCAGTAAGTCTTCTTGGATGTAATGATTCTTGTGACATGTGTAATTTACATAAGTCGTTTCCAAAATTCCATTTCTACTAAATTTATATATACCGTATACATTTTCAATTTGTGATCTTTTTCTTATTCCATGGTGAGATGGCACATATGCTGATGCATATCGTAAAACCCTGCATAAAGCAGACAATTCTCATAGGTAAACACCAAATATTATAGTGAACACACCTTCCCAAATTTCACATTTATTTTAAATCCATGTTTACATTGGACATAATTTGGTCAAATTGACCGAGTGGACAACAGTCAAACTGACCAGAAAACCTTGTTCAGGAGAATTTGGGGGGAGATGACCATTTGCGGATAAACTACTGTACATGTACTGTACATGTACATGTATGTACCCACTTTGATTAAGTGCAAATACCATTCACTATACATGTAGATACATTCTCTGCATATACATTGTACTTTAGGGAAATCCCACAGCTACATGTATAGCCAATTTAAAAAGTGACAAAATTATAAATACTTAGTTCACTTGTGAAGAGAACAATTGTTGAGCTTCGTTCATGCAAGATCCTGACAAGCAACAGACCAAACAAAAAAAGATGTTTACCCTACTACTGTACTTGTACATTACTGTAAAAAGCTTTGGAAGCACTATCTGCACAAGGTAAAATATTAAATACACAAATGAATCTGTCATTACAATAAGTGGAAGCTTCTGGCCAATGCAATTGGATGATGATGATAATAAAGAGGTGTGTGGTATGGAGGGCTTATTTCTCAATTTAAAGTTTTATTAGTTTTTTTAATTTCCTACTTGTTTAAACAACCTTTTCATGGTTTATTGGCTGACTTAAGCATGTATCTAACAGGCTGTTGCAAATGACTTGCAATTGACAAAGAAACAATTACACATGAGTCGCTACCAGCCACAAAAGTTACTGGACGTAACGTTTTAAAAGGCTATTCAGCAAAAGATTTAAATTAAGCAGTTAACCATCCCAAGGCTAGGTGTTGTGGCAATGCTATTGCCAAAGTTTAATTTAGCACGATGACGATTCTCAATGTCTTTCACCTCTATGCCTCGCTTCATGATCATATCTTTTGTCTGAAGTAGTCTACACTGGCAAAGAGTTTAATGTCATTTTTAACAATGTGTACTTGGTCCTTTACTTCCTATTCCAGAAAGATAAGGTACAGTTACAGGACAAAAGTAAATTGGAAACTTAATCTGGGAAAACATAATACGGGTATTATTGCAACTGTTTACACACTTGGCAGTTATCCGCAGAAGTACTGATATCCAGGATTATATCACCTTGTACGAATGCACAAATGTACAGTAAATGCTTGACTATAAAATCAAAACATGAGCTTGCTAGAGACCACCTTTCAATCCACCTTGTTAGGTGGAATGAAACCACCAAAATGTTATCTAGTTATTGTCGACATGAACTGTTGTTCACACTGTAAAACTGTTACAGTGTAGAAGATTGAGTAATAGTCTAACACAAGGCAGAACCAATAGTATTTGCTGCATGTGATTTTACGTAATGCAACAGCGATGTACTGATTTGGGGTTGTGTATAATATCAATGGATGTTTTGTAAAACCATTGAACTTGCGAATGGTTAAAAACGTGTATTTATAGTTAGCAAGAAAGCTTCATGCACACAATGTACGAGCAAGTGCACAAATTTATAGCTCATGACGAGGAATAAATTTGCCTAAAGAACACATACATGTAACATTGCAAAAATAAGTAAAACAAAACATGCCAACATGCCGATGTGATGTGATAAGCTGTGATAATCCAGTAAAGCAAGCAGTCAGTCTAGGGACTGGAAACTCAAATCATATGTTGTCACCCCTAAATAGCGTACAGCAACAATTTTGTCGATGTTTTGATACAATTTAAATCATTATTGGCTTTCGAATCAAAATAAAACACTGCAGTTTGTGTCATTCCCTTCACCAATAACATATACACAAGACGTACAACAATGTGCTTGTACATGTACATGTACTTGAGTGCACAACATTGTTGCTTACCCTCCTCCTCCTCCTCCTCTTCCATCTCAGCCTCCATGCCTTGGCACATCACAGGCAGAAACAGAGACACACACAAGACTTGGTTAGTATACTAGTACATTGTAGTAGACATGCATTACGTGTTTACTGAGATTAAAATAGTTAAAACAGAGTCCAGAGGCTCATCAGGACAGCACTTTAACCCTTTCAAAATTAATGCTAATGTATTGCATACCAATCAGTACTGGTTTCATTGAACACAAATAGCTGGTTCTCACTAGCCTTATTTAGTAGCAGAAGGGTTAAAGCAGAGTCTAAGTTTATGATGCCAACTCTCAAGTCTAGGCTGGCGCTTACATGTAACTCTTGTGTCCATGGATAGAGTGACGGTAGTACTCTATCCACGTGACAGAATGGTAGTCCATATGACAGGTAAGTATGAATCTCTGGTACATGTAAGTTAGTTTCTCAATTTGCCAGTAACCCATTTTGTACACCTGGTTGGACAAGACACTTAGGGGTAAAGTGTCTCGCCCAAGAACAAATTGGCAGAAAAAAAAGACAGTAAGAAAACTTATTTCCAATGAAACACGATGCCAAAACAATCAAAACATTTGCAGAGAAATAAAAAGATAATAAAGAGAAAGGTCAAAATACTAAACACAAGCAATGAAAATCAATCCTGATAAAAAAATAAAAATTCCTTAAAAACAACACAAAAATTTAATTTCCATCTATACTGATTGATGTAAGACTTTTATGCTCAACATTCTGCACTATGATTTTACAGAATCTAATGAAGATAAAAATTGTGACCCGGTCTGCAAAAAAGAGTCGGTTGTTGATGAAAACCTGGAAAAAGCACATCATCTCCTTCACTTGATGTACATACATGTACATGTATTTTCCACACATTTTGGGTGAACAAATCAAACTTTTTAACATTTAACAAAAAAATGCTAGGTTATAATGTGTGCAAATCCTAAGGTAAGATTATGGCATAACTCAAATAATTGCTACCCACATGCATCTCATCCGTGCACAGCAGGTAACATTTTATGCATTTGGCATTGTTAGTGGTATATGGTACCAAATTAGCACTGGGGGTAATTTATTGATGCAAGGCCCTATTGAGTAATTGTTTTCATCATGTGCCTTTTTTAGTACTACCAGAAAAACCCAACCATTCTCAAATTAGTACGCAGACATCTTAGCACGCCAACAACATACGTTAATACACTCAGGAAAATAGGCAGATAAACCAGAACCGATTTCAAATCTAGATATTTCCCAAAGTGTGTACTGACCTAGAGCTGAGATACAGTTACCAAGAGTGACCAAGGACTTGTTGATGTTGGCTCCTTCTTGTAACCTCCCCTTGCTGAAGTTCAAGTGGGCTCTCTCACTGAAAGACAACAGACATGCATCAAAGTGGCACAACAATGCAAAACTGATTACAGACCTGCTCTGTGGTCCATGCGGTATTGCACGACCGAGGAACTCGGTATATTTCATGAAGAAATATACAGTATTATAACACCCATACATGTACATAGATTCTGTCTTGTGATTGGTGTCACGTGATATGTCATCTTTTTACTTGAAAGGCGCACGAGCAGGAACGTACTAGCCCATAGCTACAAACATACTAGCCCATAGCAACCAACGTACTAGCCCATAGCAACCTACGTACTAGCCCGTAGCAACCTACGTATTAGCCCATACATGTAGCAACCAGATTACTAGTGAGCTGCATGGTACCTACATGTATTTAAGTTTAGATAAAGCGTAAAATGCGAAGTGATATCAACACCTCGACTATGCTTGTGCATCTGTATATCGATAGCGCAGCAGTGGTGCGTGTATCAAGCATGACGAGCACAAGCAAGAATAAAAAATATTCTGTCACCCTTTCAGATTACATGACTGTGAAAACTCGCTGCGTAATGGATAAGAATCTAAGATGACTGCAGAAAATTCTCGGTTAGTTATTTCAATATAGTGTGTTTGGGGCATTATAAAACAAATATTGACTGCTTTTATTCGTGCTATGGTTAAAACTATGAAATCCTCGGTAATCCACCTCAGGAAAATAGAACGCTCAGAGGATCACCTGGGGTGTCATAGTTTTAACCATACCACGAGTAAAAGCAGTCAATAATTGTTTTATAACACCCCAAACACACTATATTGAAATAACTAACCGAGAATATTTGTCAAACAGCAAATTTGGCTACTAATTTTGTTAAAAAATTATTTTGAAAATAATTGTTACAAATGTTTAAACACCCAAAATATTATCATTTTTAGAGAATTTGACAATAGGCAGACGTCTATAACAAATCTGGTTGTAAATGCCATGTGACTAGTTTCTGACCAATGAGATTTAATAACATGGTATAACATATCGTATTGTGTAGGCGTGAGTGGACTGTTTGTACTTAGACTAACAAAGGACCAATTGGGTCCATACTTTGGCACAAAGAAGGACTCTCTGCTGTTTGAATATTTAAACCCAATTTTTTCCCGTGTGTATAGTACAGTAGCTGTCATGCTTGTCTTCCTTCTAGGCATGTGCCACAATGTGAAAGTTTCAAGTATTTTTTTAAGTTAATTTTGGAAATTCTTTGTGCTGTAAGTTACTCTTACATGGTGGATGTACGGTCACATTCAATATCATTTTCTCTAACATTCAAGATTAAATTTCTGCCAGTACCTGCCAGCTAGGTCGACTAAGTTGATCTTGCTTACTATCTCACTTGGCATACTGTTCACCATCTTGGCCTAGAGAAATATACAACAAGAATATGCACGGTAACCTTAACCCTCTAAACCAAAAATCCCGACATAAATCAGCAAAGCTAATTGGTTATTTAGTAGCATTGAAACCAAGGCCCAATTACATAATGCTGCTTAATGCCCAATTTTGTGCTTAACCTTTTCAATACCAAGGTGACAAAGCTAACAAGCATGGATACCACGTTTTCCTTGTATTGTATGCAAACGACTGGTTCTCACTAACCTTATGTTTAAAAACTATTTGATAGTGAAAGGGTTAAACAAATCACTTTCATTTCATAGATTTCAGTTTAGTAAAAGTTTGCTTGCTGCTTATGAACAGATCTTAGCAACTGGTGATACAACAATTCAGACCATCACTGAATGTGTGCCAACAAACAGTGAAAGCAGAAACATTTTTGGGCCGCAGAGAGCTGGCCTCTCAGTCCTAAGATCGTGAGTTTAAGTCCACGGCAGGGGCTTCATCAGTTCACGCAGATGTAAATTGAAAACTTGTCTCAAAAGAACAAGCAAACAAAGACAGCGGAATAGAGGAAACGGCCACTGTCTTCAACAAGCTGAGGCCCAGGAAAACATGACATATCGCCAGCACTCATTACAGAGCAGGGGACCAGCTACAACAAGAACACGTATAAAGCACACCTGTATAAAGTTCAGTGTGAATATTGCGTGTGAGCGGCTACTGGCTTCATGCATGTCGGTCGCGGCGGTGGTCCTGTTACTGTTACCCCGGGCAATTAACATCATGACGGAATTGAAGTCAGACACCATATGCTTCGTCAAATCTGTGCGAGCAAATAAGCACAATTAATCAATAGGGTTATTTATTGCAGGAAAAACAAATTGCGCGTGTGCACAGTTTCCCACAATGAGATGCAGTGTGAACAGAGCGTGAACAGAGCGTGAACGACTGCATTTAAAAAAAAACTAGTGCTCAGGCAGGAGCAGAAAATAGCAATTTGTGCACTATTTTTAAGTAGGCTGTGAAACCAAACCGTATTGCATTCAGTTTGATACTTCCTTAAATACATATCAATTTAGAAAATATGGAAAACATTAGTTAGAGGGACTGCCTGACTGTTGTTTTACAGCTTAGTACACACATGCACAGACGATAAAATGCATCATTAAGATGGGAATAGAAATATAAAAGCTCAATATTTGTGTACATGTATATGGAACGTGCACACTGGTCAGTTCATGGTGTACCAGTACCACGATGCAAATTGAAACTTTTGGAGTTTTAAACCACTAAATCTTGGTTTGGACAAATTTATCTTAGCATAACTATACTAGCATACCACCAATAAATTGCAACTGACATTTCCGATTTCTGGTCAAGATATTGAAGCTGTACTGTCCTAATTCAATTCGATTTGACCGTATATAATTTTAAATGTTCACTTAATAATTTGGTAGGTTTGTCCTTGTTATTAGCTTTAAGATGATAAAATGGAACGATAATCAAGCCATCCATAAATAGTAACGAAGAATTTTCCTTTCAAAATGAATTATTGGCAGGCAGCATCAAGTTTTGAAGAGTACATCTTTGAATGTACGCTAAGTGTCAAGCACAAACAATTATGTACATGTAGATCTCAGCTCTCAAAAGATTATACATACAATGTGTATACACACACGGTTTTTATGACTTCATAGATTGCATAATTTAGGCTCAGTCTAGAAAACACATGTAGTACATACATGTACATGTGATATAAGCTTTTTGGAAGTTTTTATCAACTGTAAAATAAATGGCAAGGACTAGTTACATGTAGTAATATAACTCTGAACATCGTTGTTTTAGATTACTAATTAAAGGCAGTAATTACAGCCAGCACCAGGCTCCCCTGCACAACTGCCTCTGGTTTACTGTACATGTACCTCCTGTTCAGCAGCATATGGTTCTGTTTTGATATGATCCGGTCGATCTGTTATACACGTTTTCTTTATTATTGGTTCCAGGGATTCGCACAAGGGCTATTGGTGAGGTTTCAGTTACATACATGTACGGCTGGCTAAAGACATGTACATGTACTGAGATGATTTTTGTTTAAAGGTGTATTGTCTGCGTTTTGGGGGAAATTTCCCTTATACAAGTTTAGCTATTAGTTGAGCGTGAAGCAATTTGCACTGATCGGGGTTGTGTGTGTTTCTGTCTGTTAGTCCCCTGCATGCACGCCCACATGCACGCGCACATTGGAGTTAAATCATGGATAGTATATTGACTATTGTAAATAATATACAGTACACGCATATTGCACACGAGCACATTGTATACATGCACATTGTTTACGAGGCTCAACTAGACCTCTGATGTGTTGCTTTTGTTAGCTTTATAATGGTACTATACGTGTAGCTACATTTAGCACATGTACATAGTATTTTAATAATATTTTGTGTAATCCTACAAGGGAACTGCTAGTTTATTTTCAGTTCAATAAACTGATACATATGGGAGCTACAGGATTACAACCTCATTGCTATGGGCAGTACTATCGTCCTGGAATAATTGTGTGTACAGACCTTGGACATATGGACCATCTTTAGGATGTTCTCGTACTTTCAACGTGTAGTTGGTGTCATTTGATGAGGCAAGCAGGTCACGCACCCTCTCATTGTAGATTTCTAGGTAGCTGAGGGAAAGCAACAATGCACGTAACTTTTAGTTGGTGTTAAGAACAGCATGAAAATAACCTTCAAATCTTATAAATGCTACATGAAGACCTACAGTTCAGGCTGGGATCAATTATTTGATAAAATTAAGAATTGATCCTAATCGTATAATCCACTTTCTGAAAACCTAAATTCTGTAACATTTTTCATAACAAGGATACGGTGTACATGTACATGTACATGTGTAAACAAATGCTTAAAAACAAAACATCGCCAAGTTCTTATGGGCAAATCCATGAGGAAGTGGACATAGCCCTAAAATTCAAAATAGTGTTTTTTGAGTCAAAATTAGATTTATATCAGAGCAAATTTATAATATGTTCTGGGGGATATGCTAAGGATGTCATGGCTTTGAATAAAATATGAAAAAAATATACTTATAATGCGA
>JAVCKS010020895.1:0-21869 GCA_032273685.1 Pteraster tesselatus | reverse complement strand
AACAAAATCAAATTCACGTACAAATTTGGCGCTGATAAACAAATGAACAGTATAAACAACAAGTTGTGGAACGCCGCTTATAAGCGAACACCGCCATACCGAACATGTCATTTGGTTGCTGAATTTATGTAAATTGTGTGTCTAGTATTGCTGAATTCATGAGAGTAATCACTACAAGCACAACATTAATGTACATAAAGCTGTATATCGTCAGTAAATTAATCCCGATCAGGGGCTTTGAAGAGTACAATGAGGCGTTGCTTTCATGGGGTACTACTAGTTTAGGGAATTCACAGTTGGAACAACGGCGTGTGTGCCGCACGCAAAATAATAGTCAAAAGACCGCAGGATTACCAGAAGAGGGCGCGCTTTACGTATACGGACGCCATCTTGGAATCGCCAACGGAGCGTTCGTCGCATTATAGCGGCGTTCTACTTTAAAGGTACGAACACAAAAATAAAATAGTAATAAAAAAACACCAACAGAGAGACTTTAAAAAAACATTAAATCGCATGACATCTGTTCTGCCTTAATTGCACAACTTCAAGAGGATTTAGTGGAAAACTTTCACAGATTAATCTTCTGTTCATTGATTTAATAGTAGCAATTATCCAAACCAATTCTCCAAAGAAAGAAACATGTTTTCAGTCATAAAAATGTTAGTACCCGCGCTTGAATCCAACATTAACCAATGCACATAAAGAGCCTAGGCTGAGTAAAACAAAATTCACACGGTCGATTTGTTAGTAGCTTTAAAAAGGTATACAGCACGTGGCGCCATATTTGAAATTGATGTAGTATCTTTAGCAACATCCGCAACAATCGCAGCCCCTGGTTTACGCCCAGAAACTGTACAGGAAAACCGTGGCGCTGAGGACAATAACCAGACCGGTGTTCAGTATGCGCTTGTGTTGTTTCGTCTGATGGAGCTTGGCCCTGAGTTTTCTCTCCCTCTGTCGACGGCTCTCCTCGGTCATTTCGGCTTCCGGTGTGTTAGTTGAGAACCCGCAGAACCAGTCGTAGAAACGTCTGAGATTGGTGTGCTGGTTGAGACTGCCGTTGGAATCTGGGGATGAACAAGATATAACTATATGGTGAGTACTGAGCGCTTTATAATGCTATGCCATTCGTTTTCATTTTTCCAAGCAGTCGAACGACTGACGTCAGTCACTGAGTAACAGTGCTAAAAATGGCTGTAACGATGATAAGTCGACAAAACTAATGGTTAAGCATGCTGGTCACTGGCGCTTGCACCGCACACAGCTGGGCGGTTCTCCCCGGCATTATTCCTGTACCTGTTCTGTTGATCATGCTTAAACCACCGGGCGCCTTCACGTTTTCGTCCTCGACGTCGTTGTCGTGCGCTTTCTCTATTCTTCCCGCTTCTGCATCTTCTCCCTTTACTTCGTCCTTGGTCTCCTCCTTATCACTTCCGTCATCTGACGATGATGAAGACGAGGAGGAGCGTGACGAAAGGCTACTCCCTCTCTCGTCGGCCACCTGCGCGGTGTTAACCACACCCAGTACATCCATCGAGATCGCGTCCGCGGTGAATTTAGCATCGTGGGTGATGGACTTCTGACTGTAGAAATCATTAATGTCGACGCGATCCTTGCGACTAAATCGGGACAGATAGGTCAGGCGGTAGAGCTGGTTTCGAGAGAATAATTATTCAACTTCTGTTATTGACAGTGAACACGTGCATGGTATGGTTTGAACCACGAGAAGGCGGTCGAACGGTCATGGGCAGAAGGAGTTGTAGAAGTTTTAGAAATGAAAGGAAAGCCTTAGAGAAAACTGGAGATTTACGCCACACCTCGAAGGCCTGTCTCAGGAACAGAAGAGTTACGACGTTGGTAAAACCATAGAAATCACAAGGTGAAACTCCGAGGTTGGAACCTTGTGATTTGAATCAGGGTCCACCAGCGGTGAAGAGAAACGTATTTGTTACCATGTTTTTACAATATATTTAGACCACCTAGCTATAGTTACACAAAGTTATTATCTCACTTAATAACAAAAAGGTGACAGAAAGATACTTACATATTTGTCCGGGACTTTGACCGTTAAAAAGCTGACGCACACCGTCACGATGATGGTCGTACCGAAGAGAAACAAGGCGAAGTACATGTAGTGAAAGAGAAGCTTCTGTATGATGACGGGTCGCTCGTCTACGTCACCGCACGCCGGGCTCTCGTAAACGAAGTCCAGAATCATGCGGATAACGCCAACGACTAGGCCGACCATCAGGCCCCAGAATGCGCCCTGTGAACACGGATCGGCACTGTATTTTGCGGTCTACACAGAATAGCCCGGTGAAATATTTTCGCGAAAGTTGTGAAAACCAGCTGATGACACGCATTTGGCACCACTCGTATACACGATCTCAATCACTCACTTATTGAATAGTCTGCTCTTTACAACCTTGCCACACCCAACACTACTGCTCGCTAGATATAATGTTTCGAACAATACAGGCTGTCAAGCTTCGCCCTTGGACTGGATGCTGTGCCCGAGTTCTCTTCATTCTTATAATCCAAAAGAAGCTGGTTGGTACGTGTTTTTAGTGTTTCTGGAGCCCGCAGAATAAGTTATGGATTTAGATGTGGGAGGGGACTGAAACCGAATTCACATGTTGGCATAAATGAGATTCGAACCAGGGACCGAGAGTATTGAAGGCGAGGAAATTACTGCTTTATCACTTTTTTAACATGCCGCCCAACCCAATACTCCACTCAACACCCCACCCCACTCTACCTCACCCGACACCCCATCAATGACCAAAGACCACACCCCACACCCACAAACTCCACCACACCCAGCCCAGCCCAGCCCAGCCCGACACGCCACCCAACATTACCACCCCACCCAGTAAAAATATGTAGTACTCCACCCTACTTGTTCATTGACTCGTTTCCAGGCGACGGCCAAGATGAATACGGCCGCGATGGGCGGGGATAGATAGGCCGATATCTGTTGAATGTACTGGAAGAGTTGACCGCCCTGAGACTGTTCGACGACTGGTACCCACAGTATACTGACACCAACTAACACTAGGACGAACACCCTGAAGTAAATTATACAATTCAATTTCTGATTGACACTAAGAATTGCCTAAATTCACAAGTGATCTACTATAACGTAGCTCACAAGGCGCGAGAGACCCAAGAAAACAAATAAGCTGATGAAGATGTGATTTTTTAAGTTGGAGGAAAACTCGATCCAGCAGAAACCTACGAACAGCGACGAAGTACAGTGGGAAAGTTATAATTTTAGTTGGAGGTAACCAGCATGACAGAAAGGTCTCGTGGAAATACCACCAGGAGGAAAACATTTTGAATACACACATGTATTTGCATTTGAATTTTATTTATAGTGGCCTGTAATTTTCCTGTTTTAGGAGCGTGCCTTATTAGTGCTCGACCGTGGCCATACCTTCCAACGATCATTAGTTCCAGCTCGTACTTGTGTCTCGCCTTCTTATCTAACGTTCTCATCTTGTCGTCGCTCGGGAACCGTCTAATCTTCCGCCAGATGTCCATCGTGAAGATGGTGCTGCCGCTGTTGAAGATGGACGTGAGCGAACTCATGAGGGCGGACAACATCACGGCTAACATCAGACCTCTGATACCTAGGCGATGACGTCAATAAATGTTTGCCTTTGTCTTGCAAGCTACAAGCCTCATGGTATACTATATTAACCGCTCTGCTGGTATGGTCAGGATGCAATAAAGTACAGTATCAGTACTTTTTTCTGGATTCAGTCACCGTCGGCCGACCTCAATATTATAATCTGCGGGTTTATCTTCGCGTTTGGAATCGTAAATCATCTGTGCCGAGACAAAACCGTATCAGCTGACGGGTCTTGTGACAGCGTTTTTTTATAACTTACCAGTTGGTAGGATGTTCATAACTAACAGTGGATAAGCGTAGTTGGAGCAACCGGCTTCATTGCCGCATCTTTCGAAACAATACTTAGGATCGACACAGGCCACTATATCTGTCATCAAAACAGAGTCGTTTTGGTATTCCGTCAGTAACCACTTAGAATTTGTTTGTGCGTAATGTTTTAGAGCGTTAGTGTGTTCGTATAGGACAACCGTTTGACACGGACGATGTGTAGAAGGCGGTCAACGTGGCGCAGTGGTGCTTGTCTGGTCCATGGTCTTGTTCCGCCCCAACTATAAAAACATCCCGACAATAGTTAGGCCCGGGCCCAACTATGGTGTTACAGTTGGGCCGTCCCAACTATAGTTGGGACTCCAATCTTGGCAAGACGTCTATAAAGCTTGGGCGGCCAAAAGAGACACTAATGTGCGATATCTCTGTTTTATTAATGGCCGGGTTAGATTACACTAATCTGTAAATTTGAACTAGGGAAGGGGTGAGGTAGTGGTAGAAAAGGGGAGAAGTAAACGTTAAAAAAAAGTCCTTATGAGTTGCGTACCGGCGTACAGAATGCGGCTAATCATCCCGGGCATGACGATGAAGAACAACGGGGTTATTTTCAGGAGGCCAGCCATCAGTGTCCCTCCCTGCCCGTGGGATAGATTCTTCGCTGCCAGAGCTCGCTGGACGATAACCTGTAACAGTAAATCAACAGCATCCACAGCGAATAATACTCTCAGCCATTTTTGTGGCGAACTGTGAAAATATGAATATCATCTTAAACGGAATTTTTTTTATTCGGATTCGATTATAATTTAATTGTGATATTTGTGTACAGTATATCTATAATGGGAACTTAACATTTGGCGTTGGTTTCCGAATCAACGCTAGACATTGATTGACATGTTAATCTGTCTGTCTGTTCGTTTGTTTAGATTATAATTTGTAATTAGTAAGCTAATTAGTCCTTTCGATCATTCTGATAAATAAACCATTATTTGTAGGTCTATTGTGTTCGCTCTGGCCAGTGCACATTTTGATATGTAGCGAAACAGATGTTTTTGAACAGTTTATAGATAATATTATATTAAGGCAGATTAATAAGCAGTACCGGTACAGTCTTACATTGATAACGTTGGTTATTTTTAAACCGGTTCTAGTAATTTGTAGACTTTTTTTATAAAATGTTATTCGAAACCAAGAGAACTCAAGTTTTTAAAATGAGTTACTCGACAAGAACATTATATGTGCTGCGTACACGTGTATTGTGATGCGACTTATAAACATTTTTTATTTTAGGCGGGCCACTATAGAAGAACAGAATCACTCAAAAACAAGCAAATGCATGCTTAGAAATCTTCTTACAAGAAAATAATACCGACTTAGTGTGTTTGCAATACACAATTCGTTTAAAGAGCCAAACTTACTTTTTTATTTCAGTAAACATTTAAGTAAAGTAGCTACGAACCGCCAAACGGGTTTAGATTAGCATAAGTGTATCACCTGGTCTGTAGCCCAGTACCATATAGACGCGACGGACTGACCGAAGATGAACCCGGGCCACGGCAGCTCGTCGTCGCTCGGTTCCCGCAGCATGCTGAACGAATCGTTGGGGGGTTTGCCGCAATCGTTGCTGGGGTCTTCCAGGGATATGTTAGCCCAGGAAACACGGGACATGTACTTTTCTTCCAGAGCAGGGTAGCCACCGATCTCTATAAAACCTGCATATTTCGTTATAAATGAAGTTATTATACAAAGTGAATAGGCTGATGATCGAACAGAGTAATTGAGAAATACCTAGCTGTTTGGGCACTACACCGAAACAGCTCTTGTTTACAATCGGAAACCTATGACTGTTAACCAGCAAACATAGCTTTTCATTTCGGTATACGATATGTTTATTGGAATTGGTCGTATACGGTCATGAAGGGAAATAGGGGTCATCGACTGATTTTATCACTCTAGAACATTTTAAACTATCGGGAGAAATTCTCACAGCCGTACGGCGGACAAGTGGTGTTGAGTGGACCGAAAGGGGTGTCCAATTCTTCGTTCGTATCTTAAACAACATTCTGTAACCGTTGGCTGATGCCCACCAGAAATGAGTATATGCATCATAAATATGAAGGGTGGGCGGAAAACCCCGGACGGGGAAAACCCACGGGGTCAGGTAAAGGCCGGAAACTTAATTGTCAGACCCAAGATTCAAACACGGCTCTTCCAGTGGAGAAGGCGGGGAAAGCACCCGAACTTCCGGATTTTATAAGTGCAAAACTGAAATAATCCATACACATTACGCAGAGAATGCACGCTCCTATCAGCATGATAATGGCTTGAAGTGTGTCCGTGAATATGACGGCAGCCAAACCACCTGTTGACAAACAAGAACAGGTTGATGGATTTTGGCGTAACCGCGCAACCATAGTTACAATTATATGTAGGGATATTGTATACTTTGATTAACGAGCTTTTAAAATGGGCTAGTATTTCGTATAATGCTGCTGTAATACCTCGAAAGTATGTTGTACATTTTGTTAGAAAATAGTGATTTCTAGATACATCTGTATCTATATTGTAGAATATGCCAAAAACTACTTTGGACCCAGAATCGGCGCGTAAATCATATTATGATTGTCAAAAACAGTCTGTATAGGGACATACACTAAAGTGAAGATAAAAAAGTATTTGTAACTGGTGGATTGGTGATTATCCACATAATGAAAACATGAATTAAAATTTTTATTTAAATTGCGACTCGAATCTACGAATGATAGCCGAACGAGGGCGCCTCTACTCGGCCAAGAACGACGGCACCCTTCTAATTCCAAATTCGACTCTCAGGGGCGCGCGGCAAGTCGAACCTGTGACCGTGTAGAGTGCGGTTATGGCCAACAGCGAGACGATGGCTACGTAGAGATTCCATCCCAGGGCTTGTTCGATGAAGAGCGCTCCTGAAAATAAATCAACCTGGATCAGAAAGAACAAGAAAAGAACGAAAATTAGATTGGCATTGTGCGGATTGTGTTGGAATTTCTGGGCATAGCATAATATGTATAATTACGTAGGCCTATTAGGTGTATTGTGTGCATTAAATACTTGTTACAGATTAAAACGCATGTCGCATCTTTCACTTCGTGGTATCGTCTATAAATACAAATCAACATCAGCAGCGTCCAGCCGCCGGGAGTTACCCACCGATATTTTTGTGAAGATGTAGAGAGCCAATGAAAGGACGGCGATGTAAATTTGAATTCGTTGCCCGCCGAATCTCTTCCGGAGATAATCTGGCATTGTAAATACGCCACCGGCCAGATAGACGGGCAGGAAGATCCACCCTAGCAGTTGGAGGATGGCTAGGGCCTAGAAACGTAATAATAGCAAACAAAAAACAATCAAACATTGTCTTTAGCCAGCGTCGTAACTTGATCCACTGATCCATCAAACAAACAAAAGAATGGGGTTGTATACGTCGTGACGGAGCGGTGGTTTCCCGTTGCTGTTACCGCGTCTCTCTCTCTCTCTCTCTCGGGGCTTCCACCTCTGAAACCAAACCCAGCTTCTGCTTGATACGGGTCAGACCTTGGTCGGGTAGGCACCTTCTCTCGCATAATGACCGTTCTTAGAATTACATGGGATCCTATTGGATGTAGCTCTAAAGTATCTTATAGGTCTAATGTTATTTACGTTAAGTTCAAATGCGGCCACTGCTATACCAGACGATGCGCCGGAACCCGCCAAGCCGATGAAATGTTCACTCCCTATGTTACTGGCGAATAGCGAAGCACCAACCTTTGGTGATAGAGCAAAAACAAAAAATAATGTTAACTGTAGTATATACAATTAATCCAGAAATCCCCGTGTTTTAGTCGTCGTGAGTAAGCTGTAACAACCATAAAGTTTCGAGGACCCGTGTAATAAGCAGAGATGTATATTTCTTATTAACAGCATTTAGCCAACGAACTTACTGGAAACCACACCATTGCTCCTCCGGCGAGGAAATATCCCTCCGCGCTGCCCCGATTCGATCGCATCATAGACTATAGTATAAAGAGAAAAGCATGTGTCCAGCAAACAAATAAAAATAATTAATGAAACACCATTGATACAGCCTTCACAAAATTAAATGTAAACAAAAAATAATAGACTAACACTATGGTGGTGTGTATGAATTAATAACGGCCGCATTTGAGCCCAGAAAATTAGTCTGGATAAATAATTATGTGCGCGGGTGGTTAGCTTGCGGATATTATTACCACTATTAGAGAAATGAGTTCGCCAAAACAAGAACAAATACACGCAATATAAAGAAGTATATGGCGTACGTTTAGATTACAGTTCTGTCTCCCGTTTCTCCAACATTGATATGTTGGAGAGTTATGGGGGAATAGTATTGACTTTACTGGTTCAACTGCAGATAAAGGAGAGCTATTCAATTATAGAGTTTTCAATGGGAGCCAGTTCATTAAAGGAATCCCAAATAAGAGGCCTCGAGATATATGGCTTGAAATATGAGATATCACACTAAGATACAGTATACAGTAGCCTAGCTACTCAAAGAGCCAGTATACAAAATACTGGAATCGGTGCCCGGACCGCCAATTTAAGTAGCCAGCCCAGCAGTGTTACATGGGCTATATTATTTCCTGACGTAGCGGGGAGGGGACACCGCCATCGATTTGACACCCTATCAGTTACGGGCTAATAGATGTACTGTACATAACAGGGCCTGCATACACACACACTCTAGCATAATAGGGTCGCAAAGTAAATAATAATCCAAAGTACAGATCTTATCGTTATGTGTGTATAAACGCTGTGCATGCGCGGCTATTATGCAAAATGGAAACACCATGTAGTAAATCCGCCCCGATCTCTGCGAGGCATTCGCTGGAAACCGTGCCGCCTATTGAGGGAGTCAGCCTACCTGGGACGTTGGAACTATAATAAGTGTACACTATAGTTTCAGACCACCGCAAGTTTCCAACCAAATTACAGAACAGTACATAAATATTATTATTGGGTAACGACAAGCCTATACTGAAGCATTGAGTCCAAAGACTAAAATAATAGTACTGTTTTGAGTAGTTGCCAAGTGCCTTTAATCCATGTGTAATGTTATGTTTGCAATTTACTATTGGAATTTACTCACGAGAAAAGAAAGCCACTCACCCCAAGTCCAACAAGTAAAACAAAAACGAAGTACAGACCAATGACTACAAAATCCCAGACGGCCAATTCCTGGCCAAACTCGATGTCGACCGCCATACCGAAAGTTCGACGATATCACTGGTTCGTGACTGTACCCCGTGAATATTATACTCCACACAATGTACAATGTATAAACACGTGCTGCAGTCGACAGGGCGGGGTTAAAGTATAACCTTGTACTTGTGGTATGTTTCACTGCCTGTCGAGTAATTCCTGCGCTTCAGTACATAAACACAAAAAGCATACAATTTCTAACGTGCATATCATATATATATTTGTTTCTTCAGATATGACCGTAAGAGATCAAATCTGAGACCGCCACACCGGGTTAGATGGATGGGTTGGAAAACATTTTTTTGGATGGGGTTTGAGGAAATGATCAATGTTCAATGTTCAAAGAAATTGTATAATTGGGGTTGGAAAACGTTTGTTATGGATGGGTTTTGAAGAAGTTACATAGGTGGGGTTTGAAGAAATTTAATAGATGGGTTTGAAAACCTTTTTTATAGATGGGGTTTGAAGACATTTTATGGACGCGGTTTGAAGAAAGTTTATGAATGGTTTTAGAGATGATGTTTAATGGATGGGGTTTGCATAATATTTATGAATGGGGTTTGAAGAAGTTTTATGGAGGGGTTTGAAGAAATTGTGTAATTGGGGTTTGAAAACTTTTTATGGATGGGTTTTGAAGAAATTTTATGGATGGGTTTTAAAGAAGTTACATAGAAATTTAATAGATGGGGTTTGAAAACATTTTATGGATGAGGTTTGAATAATTTTTATTTATGGGTTTGAAGAAGTGTTATGAACAGGGTTTGAAGAAGTTTTATGAAGGGGTTTGAAGAAATTTTATGGATGGGGTTTGAAGAAATTTTATGGATGGGGTTTAAAGAAGTTGTATGGATGGGGTTTGGAGATGTTTCATGGATGAAGTTTGCATAATATTTATGAATGGGGTTTAAAGAGGTTTTATGAAGAAATTGTGTAATTGGGGTTATAAATCTTTTATGGATGGGTTTTGAAGAAATTTTATGGATGGGGTTTAAAGAAGTTGTATGGATGGGGTTTGGAGATGTTTCATGGATGAAGTTTGCATAATATTTATGAATGGGGTTTAAAGAGGTTTTATGAAGAAATTGTGTAATTGGGGTTATAAATCTTTTATGGATGGGTTTTGAAGAAATTTTATGGATGGGGTTTAAAGAAGTTACATAGGTGGGGTTTTAAGAAATTTAATAGATGGGGTTTGAAAACATTTTATGGATGAGGTTTGAATAATTTTTATGGATGGGTTTGAAGAAGTGTTGTGAACAGGGTTTGAAGAAGTTTTATGGATGGGGTTTGAAGATGTTTAATGGATGAGGTTTTCATAATATTTATGAATGGGATTTGAAAAGGTTTTATGGACAGAGTTTAAAGAAGTTTTATGGAGGGGTTTGAAGAAATTGTATAGATGGGGTTTAAAGAAATGTTATGGATGTGTTTGAATAAGTTTTATAGAGAGTTTGACCAATTTTGGGGGATGGTGTGTCACTTTTTCTTGTACGGATGGGGTTTAAAAAGGTTTTAGGAATGGGTTTTGAGACCTTCTATGTACGGGGGTTTGAAGACAATTTAATGGTGGGTTTTTAAAAAGGTTCCATGGATGAGCCTACCTTTTGTCGCAGTTGATTTGTCGTTGTTTTGACTGAACTCATGTTTGGGTGTATACTTGGGCCATGGTTCTAACTATATGTTAGAAATATGCTTTTTTTTCTTATAAAATGCACATTATGGTTGTCGTTGTCCCCATGTTATCCACTGCACTGGCCCAGGTAATGCAGTCGGTATGCAGTCTGTCATACATGCTTTCGATGAGTTTATCGAGTGTATAATTGAGCGCAAGTTCTGTTAATTTATATTCTGACGGCAGACGCTCCAAAACACAAACAAACAATTAAACAAACAAACAAACAAACAAACAAGCAAATAAGCTAGCGAACGAACAAACGAACGGACGAGGCGAGCAAGCTAAAGCCAAGCAAGGCAAACAAGCAAACCAAACAAAACTACAGGCTCCTTGTAGTTACAGGGGCACCGTCAGTAAAGTATACCTACCTCGGCCACATAGCCCCCTCAGCCGGCTAATTCGTACAATACTCTCTAAATACGCAACTCTAAAGTGCCGCCGTGACCTTGGCCTTTGACCTTAGGGTAGGGGGGTCATATTTATGAAGTTTTATGACATTGTGATGCATATGATGTTGCCAGGAAGTTGTTCATGTAGACACACAGACACTACCAAACAGACAAACAAACCTGAAACGCCGGCAAAAATACTACTTCCCACCTGCCGCGCGCGGTGCACGTGAGGGAGATACGAACAAACGAACAAACGAACAAAAGAGAATAGATCAAAGGCTAGATACACCCAAACGTCTCAAATGACAATATAGTGTATTTCTGTTGATAAACCAGTCTATTGCCAGCGCGTTATGACAACCAACAGAAAATAACAACATGGTCATGGAGTACACGGGCAGCAGTTATGAGGGCGATCACAAAAATGGGCGGTAAATGCAACTTTTTAGAGATAATTCATGCAAATGATTCAAACAAATAAGTGTGTATAACTAGGTGATCATAAATTGTTAAATTTTGTAATTTTTCATTTAGTATTTAGGCTAGCAATTCCAATAGAATTCGTTTGCATAGCCTAGGCTAGGCTCTCCCTAAAACTAGCTAGCCAGGCTGGCATCGCATAGGCAGCCTAAAGCTAAGCCAGTGTTTTATTTACAAACTAGGCCTACAAGTTACTGCAACTACAACAAGTGATAACTTAATTTAGACTACCGCAGTATACATGGTATACCGCAGTATACATGGTAACAAGACTGCATATGCAAGTTGAAACAGTTTATTCACAAATAACATTTTTAGTTACACTTTACAGGATCGAGGGTAAAGGGAGATATAATTTTCCAACTGACACCAAATATGAAGGAGAAATGAAGGATGGAATGTTTCATGGAGAAGGAACATTATTTTTCCCAAATGGCAGTAAATACGTGGCTATATGGGAAAATGGAATAGCGGTTGATGTAAGTTAAATAATAAACCCTCACTGCCTCAGTCATAGTAAATTGGCATTTGTGAATACCCTGTTTATTATAGAATGAGGCAAAGCCTGTATGCTTTTCCTCTTTCTTTTCTTTTTAGACCAAACCATCAAGTGAAATATTGTAATATCAAAAAACATGTGTAGTTTCTCCTTCTCCTAAAATTAAAACATTAGACTTAGCAAAATATGTTTGTTTTTGCTTCACATGCTTCACCACTTGAAGTTGAAGATGTTTTTGGGTGTCAGCTGGCAAGAGGGTATTCTCCTCACTTGTACCGCTGTGGGACCAAAATCTGAATCCTGAGAGTACCTACCTAACCTCGTTAGTACCCCAAAATGTTACCAATCCCACCTCCAACACCCTGAAGGGCTATGTAACAACTTAGGTCCCCCCCCCCCATCCAAATATAAAAATACATTTACTAACTCTGGGAGTGCCTTTTCAGTTTTGTTGTCGGTGAGGAATACGTGTTTGTTTGGTAAGGTTTTATTTTGAGTTTATATTTGCAAGATTAAAAATATTTTTCTCAAATTTAGGGCAAATACACCTTTGCTGATGGTCTTCAATACGATGAGCCAGAATGGCTGTATTGTGATGGCTATGACAGACGCTTCTTTACTGAGACTTGCGATGGACTTAAACCAGCCGGTTAGTCAGCTTGGTCACTGCTTGTGGTCATTGCTTCAGTGCCCCCCCTGGTCATTGCCTTGGTCCCCCCTTGTCACTGCCTTGGTACCCCCTTGTCATTGCCTTAGTGCCTCCTTATCATTGCCCCGGTGCCTCTGATCATTGCCTTGGTGCTTCCTGGTCATTGCCTCCGGGCCTCTCTTCATTTCCTCAAGTGCCCCAGTTACTGTCACAGCGCCTTTGCTTTGAAAATATTCCCATTCAGATATCCTAATTAAAGTGTCCCTGCCCATTTTAGAACCTATACTTTGGACTGTGTTCGTGTAAGCAGCCTATGGTACAGTGACATTGTAAGACTTACAAACTGTACCTCCCTTTTAAAATAATTTTTTTTTTTTCGTGGCCTCAGGTCGTTCCCAGCTGACCAATCGTATCCCTCCCAGAGACATCCCGCCGGGTTGCTACGACACAGGGGACGGTTTCTATAATCCTCAGACCAGGGTCATCGTTGACTACAACCACAAATTCCTCCGAAATGCAGGTGCGCCCTATCTAGCCACCCGATTCCTTTTATTCCAGGATTCTCTGTCTGTGGGTCTGTTTGTGTGTCTGTCTTTCACACTTGGTGGCTGTAATGCTGGGCACCCAATTTGGTGCCGTGTAGAATTTGGTGCAAAGAAATTGCTGTACCAGAAATTTATGTTCGTTCGAGTATTTAAATAAAGCATCAGAATTTCACTTGGCCCAAATATTTGAAAGTACAAAAAGACTGCTTTAGATGTTGGCAAACGTATATTGGTTGTTTCTTAGAAGCAAATTTCTAAAATTCCTAACAAAAGCAAACCTACAAGATTATTAATTCAACATTTCAGGTTGAAATTGGTCAGGAATTGAACATCTTTTAACATATCAGTGTTTTTTACTCTTTATTGCACATTCTCTTGTACAGGGAAATCAAAAATCACCTAACATAATGAGGCTCCCCGGAAGGGGCGGCCTCTAATGAATTTAGTGCAGTAAAACATTTATCATCAGTGATGATAGAGGTCATTTAGCACTGTTAATGGATAGCTTGATGCCTTCACACGGCACATGAAGAGTATTGGTGCAAGAAAATGCAAGACATGTCCTAAAGTTGCCTGAACTCCTTTTCTAGTTCCATTTACCAGTGTTCAACATCATAATTATGTAAGTACCTAATTTATCACAGTATTATATATTTCTTTTTCCAATAGATGATGATGAACATGCATGGATCATCAGAGCGTGTCGAAAAGGATGGGACGAGATTGTTGGTTACCAGCCAAAACCAGCTATTTAATTTACCAGTAGTAGTGTTATTCTTTTGTGTATAATACTGGACATACTTTATATTGCCATTTGGAAAATATTCTATCACTTGTTTTACTATCACTTACATTCTGTACATATTTTATGAATCGATGTAGGCTTCTATTAAACTATTATGGTGTGCTCGTTCATAAATTTGTAATTGGCTAAGGGAAATAGTTTGTGATATTTCTCCAGGAAAATAATCTCTAGGAATATTATGAGTTATATATGAGTGATATTCCTGAGGAAATAGTAAGGGATGTTTCCCTAGGGAAATAGTGATATTTATCCCAAGGAAATAGTCAGTAAGATTTTCTTAGATGAATGGTTAGTAACATCTCCTCAGAAAAATTATCAGTGATATTTTCGTGAGGTAATAGTCTTTCCCCAGGGCACGGTGAATACTATTTTTCTAGAATTAGTCAATGATATTTCCTATTGGAAAAATAGTGATATTTTGATAAAGTTAGGGATATATCTCACTATTCTATGTGTTATCAGGTCACTAGGGATCATGCACACACTGAAACTCTCAGGCGGAAAGCATAATTATTGACCGGTGATCAATAAATAAAATCAATATCTAATGATCACCTCTTAAAAACTGACATTTGACTTTTTTAAGGTTAACCAAAATACAAACAGCTTAAAGTACACTTGCATATTGTAAATGTTGCTGTATTTAAAAGTGTAAAGTTTAGTGTTTTAATAAATTTAACAAACTATAGTCCTCAGTATTTTTGATTTACCCCGGGTTTAAATCAAATGTGAAAGGTGATTATAAGGTGAAACAAGTGGATCTGAAATGTGTGTTCCACATAAACGAACATTTTCGCATGCTCTCATTCTCGCCAAACCATTCACAGAAAGTCAATAGCAGTGCGGTTTTCCTTTATAGCTCCCCCGCCCGGCCCCTGCTGTTGCCGGAGAAAATTTTATAGAGGGCAGTCTTCACTGACAATAGTTAGTAGTCTAGTCAGAGCCGATAACAGCTTTGGCCTGGATTAAAAGCGCTCGTAAAACGGCCTATTCCTAGCCGTTGTAAGAGAAAAAATACAAAGAAGAAAAAGACTAATCCTGACATTAAATAAAACACTCTTGTCATCTTTCCTAAATCCTTACTAAAACTGTTAGGTAGTTTCATCCGGTAGCTATATGAAACGTCAAATGATATGTATGAAGACTAGTAATATACATGTACATAATACTGTCCCTTTTTTGACGCGAGACCTCTCGTGACTCTCATTGTGAATGTGCACTGTATGTAAACCGCAGAAGGATCTCGGCCTTTTCCATCTCACATTTTGTGACTCGAGTTGACACCGAATTTACCGAACGAACCTACGTACATTTGAGCATGTAGCGGATTATAAAGGGAAAATCCACTAGTTGGAAGTGGAATGAATGAATGATTGAATGAATGAAAATGTTCATTGAACTCGTACCCCGGCCGTACGGTTCAACAATACAGTCACGACATCGGTCATGACGTCATTGAATTTCGTACCAAAGATAGTAAAGCAATAAAACTAACTAAAATAAAGAAAACTTAAGCAGTGTTCTGTTAATAATGTATAATGCGTTAATGTATAGTTTAATATTTCTAGTAAAATACAAATTTTCTGGTTTACATGACGATCAAAAATATATTTCCACAAATTTATAAATTCCACGAGATTTATTCACTTCACCAAATAACGCATGCGCAAAAACAGGTATATAATATTGGCCTTTTCATTCTCGGTCAGCTCTTAGCCGAAGCTACCTTTGAGGGGCCGCGGAAATAGGCTCAAGTTTTGCAAAATGGTAAGCTGTTTTAGACAAATCAATTAGCGATTGCATGTATTATTGTCTGGGCAATCGCCTTTCTTAATAATATTGAAATTTGATGGCATCTGATGGAAAGATTAATTGGATTATAAAAGTCCAGTCTTCTAATTTTGCTTGTCATCATAATGTTAATGTAAAGGCAAGTTGGACATTCCAACGTGTCCAAATTATCTTTGCACGCTTTCGGAATTTTGTAGTAAAGTAAAACTAATTATAACGTATTGAGGGTAGATTGTATCTCAAATATCTCATTTAAGTTTTGTAGGCATTGAAATATTCATACATTTGCTTTGAAAACTACCAGACAGAACGGCCTCGTACGGGACATTTAAGGTGGTGCGCCCACACGTACACGCACGTACAGACAGTCAGTATTGACTTCTGCCATTGCAAAGTGCAAGTTGCAATGCTAGTCTACCACCCCTACTCAAATTCAAAAGGGCTAAGTAGTACTAGGGATAGGCCTAGGTGTATTTGAGGGGGAGGGGGAGTGGGAGTGGAGTGGGTGGGGGCAGCATAGAATAGTGTAAGACTGTAACACTACAGTACAGTCTGAAAATGAAATGACTGCAGACTGGTTATTCATTTTTTCAATTTACTCATCTCAAATTAGTAAAGCTTGCCAGTGTTTGTTTAGGCTAGTGAGGTTTGAGAAGAAAGTAGATGATTAGATTTTAGGAAAAACTTTGAATTTTTCACTAAAAAAACTAAAAGTAAAACAAAAGTGATTGTGACAACTTTGATGTTGATTCTGGATAGGATAGTGCAGTTATATTAAAATGTTTTTTGAGGGTCCGACTTCAAGGTATAAATGTTTCCATTGATTTATTTTCCTCTTTCTGACTGTTATACTAACGTTTACGGAAATTAAAATTTGTTTGGCTCTTTGAATGAATCTCTGTTACACACACACACGTACATTCAGACTCAACAGACAGTGTCAAGTGGATATTTGCTTGGTTTTTGTGAGTGCTTTCCTTCTTTGCATCTAAATTGCATTATTGGTACCATAATGCACTTGTACGTCATTGCAAGAATTCATTACATGCAGAACATATGTTGCGATGACATTAAAAGTACATTTCACAATGATTGTGGTGATGTAATTAATAAACAATTTTTTAAACAAATATATGCAAATTTCTGGTGATTCTCAATCTGGTAGAGCCTTGACGGAGCTTTCTAATACTAGTGTATAACATTTTGGTAATGTGCTTAGAATAATTATTTTGAGGGGCATAAAGAAACTTATTTCTAATTTAGGAATATTTTTTGGGGATAAATATTCTGATGGTGAGTCGCTGGATTCAAAAGACCATCTAGTGTTTTACTTCGTGGTGGAGTGCAAGTTTGTGTGTCTATGATGAAATGCCAAAACATAGCTGGAATTACCGGATGATTTCAATCTGATTATATATAATGGCGTCTGAGATTCACAAGATTTTTGTTTTGAAGGTCGGAAGAGTTTGGGCTGAATTTTTTTTAATTTTTTTTAAAAAATAAATTGGGCTGAGAGAAAAAATATGGGAATGGGCATGATTGAAAAGTTATTGGTAACTGTAGTAGTAATGTTTTACTTATCTGCCAGATTACCAAAGAAAAGGTTTTAGTCACCCGTGGCTGTTTTGTGACTCACTTCACTCTTAACAATGGCAAATAAATTAGGGGAAAATAAATGAATGGAAAGCGGAGTTTACACCCAGATGCATAGCCTTGAAAATTCGCTCACTTTGACTGTACTTCAACCTTCCCCCTCTCCCTTTTTTTTTTCTCCCTTCAGGGGTTTGTTAAGGTCGTAAAAAATAAGGCCTACTTCAAGCGCTACCAGGTCAAGTTTAAGCGTCGCCGTCAGGGAAAGACTGACTACCAGGCTCGACGTTTCTTGGTCGTTCAGGACAAAAACAAGTACAATACTCCCAAGTATCGTTTGATTGTGCGCTTTACGAACAAGGACATTGTTGCGCAGGTATGTTTTTCTTACTATGGTGGAATTATTACTTCAGAATATTAAAATTGTGCCACCACTTGACATGGTTGAGTAAATAACTTGTTCTCATCTTGATGTAAAACTTGTCGGATATAGAGTAGCTTTTGCTAATAAATAAATTGCAGACTGTTCTTGCAACTAAGCAGCTAAACTCCCTCTTACTAACTGCACTATTTCACCCGGGCGAATCCTGGGTCAAATAGCGCTTCCTGCCTTATAACCCAGACTAGTAAAAATGTAACATGTAGCGTTTACAGGACTTTTTTTTTCTTAAACAAATATTCTTGAAACCTCACATTTTGTTATATATTTATATATATCTAGAGCTAAATATTGACATGCTTCCTATTTACCTATGTTTTTGAAGTAATTGGGTTATTGTTTTTTCTTATCATACAGATAGCATATGCCAAGGTTGAAGGGGATGTTATCGTGACTGCTTCCTATGGTCATGAGCTCCCCCGCTATGGCATCAAGGTTGGGCTGACAAACTACGCTGCATCTTACTGCACAGGACTCCTCATTGCTCGCAGAGTGAGTTAGCTTAATAGTTAGACCGATATTTATATATCCCGAATTGAGAAAGGTATGAAACTAGGTTCTTTCTGGTGGATCTGAATCTGGTAGAGCCTTGACGGAGCTTTGTAACGGTGTATAACATTTTGGTAATGTTCTTGAGGCCTTCGGAATACACTGTGTTGCAGTTATTGACAGACCAATAATGATTGGAGCACAATAGTTGCAATGTTCAACTAATGTTATTTGTGGCATAAATAATTATTTTGAGGGGCATAAATATAAAAGTACGCAAAGAAACTGTTGAAAATTTTAAGTTGTAAACATATTTCAAATTTTTCAGAGGAATATATATATATTTTTTTGATAAATATTCTGATGGTGAGTTACTAGATTCAAAACACCATCTAGTGTTTTACTTGGTAGTGGAGTGCAAGTTTGTGTCTATGATGAAATGCCAAAACATAGCTGGAATTACCGGATGATTTCAATCTGATTATATATAATGGCGTCTGAGATTCGCAAAATTTTTCTTCGCTTTGTTTAACCCATTAAGGTCGGAGGGTTTGGGCTGATTTTCCCTCCAAATGAGATTTATTTCCCTCCAGAAATTGCATATTTAGCATTTTCATTATCACCACAGGCAGAAAAGCGATGATTTCCTCGTACTTCAGCAATTCTTTGCAAAAAACAGGCGGGTTTTTATATTTATTAAGCTTTGAAACATCGTGGTCTTGAATTTTCATCTCAATTTAATGAAACTGTGCATGTACACTAAGAGTAAAGGCTAATGCATGGCACATTTACCGATGTAACAAAGGACATTGGGCCCAAACTCAAGTGTACAATTTTGGTATCAACTTACATCAGGTCATGTTGTGTACTGACCTGGTGGGTAGGTAGGTAGGTAAACATTTTTACAAAAGGTAATGTATTTTATTTGGTCTTTCCCTTCCCAGAAAAATAAAGGTGATTGCCTTTGTGCTCTTGCCTGTACCATATCTTTTATTTCTATCTTTGAGATTTAACTGGGAAAAACTGCCAAAATGGATTCTTATTATTTGAATTCTGTGCAGATCCTGAAGAAATTCAACCTCGATTCTGTCTATGAGGGCGAGACTGAGGTGACCGGTGAGGAGACTCATGTTGAGAGTGTGACTGGCAAGGCCGGTGCCTTCCGCTGCTACTTGGATGTTGGTTTGGCTAGGACCTCCACGGGGGCCCGTGTCTTTGGCGTGCTGAAGGGGGCCAGCGATGGCGGTATAGACATCCCTCACAGGTTAGCTATATATATACATTTTTAAGGATTATAGACGATGTGACTTTTGTTTAGACAAGGTGGTTTTAACCTGCTCTTGTGATTACTGGGGACATTAAAACCTATGACCTTTGACTTCTGCAACCGACCTTGAGCACCAATAATCTGTAAAGTTCCCATAGTGCATGTGTGATCCAAGCACGTTAGCAACTGATTTTGGTAAATTTGACCTCAAACGACCTCTGTATGTAACCTTGGATGAGTAAAGGTTGCCATAGTGTACTATGGGGGCCCTTATTTGCTTTGTAGTGGTATATGAAATCCATCCACTAATGGTTAAGACTATTTTTGTGTCAAATGAGTTATATAAGAAATTACAGTAAATATATGTATTTCAGAAACATTACTTTCTCTGTGATGAGATGCCATGATTAGTAGCTGGAATTACCGGATGATTTACCATCTGATTAGCGAGTGGCTTCTGAGAGAGAACCTGGGTTCAGATAATCGGGCTTGATTAACGGGAAGAACTAACTAGACTACATACCTAGTTAAAGGGCCGTCAAATAATCTGTAAAGTTCCCATAGTGCATGTGTGATCCAAGCACGTTAGCAACTGATTTTGGTAAATTTGACCTCAAATGACCTCTGTATGTAACCTTGGATGAGTAAAGGATGCCATAGTGTAGCTATGGTCAAAGGTATGTTCCAAACAAATCAAAATGTTTCTCACTTTTTTTTAATTGAACAACTTGCCAATAGAGGTAGCACATGAAAACAAAATGTAGATTTTTTTTTAACAAGAAATAACCAAACGTTTGTATAAGCTGGTACTTCTTTGTTATTAACAGCAACAAGCGCTTCCCAGGCTACGACGCTGAGAGCGGCGAGTTCAATGCCGACGTCCACCGCAAACACATCCTGGGAGGCCACGTCGCTGACTACATGAGGTCCCTGGCCGATGAGGATGAGGAAGTATTTCGACGTCAGTTCTCTCAGTACATCAAACTTGGCATTGAAGCCGACCAGGTGAGTTTTGTCGTTGTCTTATTTTAACCCTTTCATTACCAAATTGTTTAGGAATAGGCTAGTGGGAACCAGCTATTTGTGTACAATGCAAGCAACATTGGCTGGTATCCATGCCTTTTCTTTGTTGACTATAGTCGCGACTGGTATTGAAAGGGTTTATTTTGTTTTAATTTCACGCTGAGAAGTAATTTCAAATATTGAATTGCTTCGTAGTGATATATAAAATCCATCCACTAATGGTTAAGACTATTTTTGTGTCAAATGAGTTATATAAGAGATTACAGTAAATATATGTATTTCAGAAACATTACTTTCTCTGTGATGAGATGCCATGATTAGTAGCTGGAATTACCGGATGATTTACCGTCTGATTAGCGAGTGGCTTCTGAGAGAGAACCTTGATTCAGATAATGGGGCTTGATTAACGGGAAGAACTAACTACACTACATAGCTAGTTAAGGGCCGTCTAATGTTTTCAAAATGTTTACGGTTGTTTATAATTAGAATAACCTCGGACAATACCGGATATTATCAAATACTTTTTATTTGCTAGATGTTTAAAAAAACAAATGCTTGACATGATTTCATTATTTCACAAAGCATCTTTCAGATGTTATTTTTTAGCGGTTTTGAAGGAATTCAGGACACAAATTTATTAAGACGATAATTTGTGTTCAATGTCACAAATAAAGTCAGCGGCCATCTCCCAAGCGCTGAACTTTGAGTAATCTCAGGCATGTCTTTATAATTGTTTGTATACCCGACTCTAAAACTGAACTATTTTTTGTGTTTAGCTGGAGGAGATCTACAAGAAAGCCCATGAAGAAATCCGTGCCGACCCTGAACATAAGCCGAAGGAGAAGAGGGAAGTCGTAGCGAAGAGGTAAGTTTGAAACGAGGAATTTGATTTGGGAGAGTGATTTAACAAATTTTGGATTTTAGACTCTGCTAATTTTAGATGAGGCCAAACAAAAAAATAGTTGTTTCCTATTACACTGGGAAAACAAATAGGGTGGGTAGGTGGGTTAATTCTTTTTTTTTTACTCTAAATTTTTGTAGCCAATTTTTTTAGGGTGGGATGAATAACACTTA
>JAVCKS010020862.1:0-13932 GCA_032273685.1 Pteraster tesselatus | reverse complement strand
CCTCTCCACATAGAACAGCCATTTACATGAAATAGCATAGCGTCCCTTAATACCCTTTTTTGCAGAGCGGGTCACATATATCTCCAATGCTCTGTTAAAAACAGGGTATGGGAGAACACATACACACACACACACCTTGGTAAATCAGAAAATTGCTTCCCTGTGGAAATATGGATGCTTCAGGCTAAACATTTCTCACAAAGCCCCTTCAGGAAAAGGCTAAAGGCCTGGTGTGTTGTACCGTTGTGCTGTTATAGACCCACACAGATTCATTCAAGACAATTTATACTGTACACTCTAGTTACAGAGTGGAGAAAGTATTTAGCCGAAGACAAGCTGGTTCCCAGCGTTGCCGTCGCCGCCGTACAGTCTCGTGTCTGTTGCCATACCACGGACACCGACAGCATGTGATGATAAATCAACTGTATTAATTGCCCGTGTTTAACACGAACCTCGAGGCTTAGTGATTTTTCCCTCCGGTTAACACATGTTCGCCTTAAACCTTACCTGCTATATGATCTAGTTAGCGCAGAGGATTAGAGTTGGTGGTAGGGTTATCATTGGAATAAATTGTTTTCCTTTTTGTAGCTGCACGACATTTCTATCGCAGCAGCTGGGGAAACAGGTTGGGCAGCAATGAAATAGCAAATTCCATTGTTATTTTCCAGTACTCTTTTGTTGGGACAGATGAAGACCAGATGAAGTATTAAAAATTGAAACGATTATCGTTATTGTTGAGCTACAGAGTTTCTTTCTACTTGAAACGATTCATATGGGTGGAGATGACAGCTTGTGACAGGGTACTTGTACATGTAAGTAACTAGGAAACGTCTGTATTTGTCATCATCAATGATTATATTAAGATAATAGTAATATAGCTCTTCAAGAAGTCTATACCATCCATGTAAGACTTATTTACAACTCCAGGTATATGTTCCTGATGTAAGCATATGGTGTCTAATCATTTGACTACCAAATTGTTTTAAGAATAAGAAATGGCTAAAAACTTTGTGGTTTTAACCTCAAAAACCATAACTTTCGCCTGCTATACAGGCCTAACCGCTTGGCAATGATAAACTATATCACTACGTAAACCTTCTCTTAGAACTGGACCCCTTTCCTGTAGAATAACACACCGTTCTTCATCCACCAGACACGTATACTTACACAAGTCGTTAGGAATATGTCAAACGAGCGTAGTCTTTTGATCATAAAGGCATTCCCAACCCTTTAGTTGCTATTGATTCCTCTCACTGTAATGTATTCAGGTCACCTTGTATGAAGGACAAAAACCAAACCGTGCTTATTTGTATTCATTAGAAGCCAGGCACTGAATAGATATAGTTGGACCCACAAGAGGGAAGCATTGATTTATTTTAGTTTTTTTCGTTGGCATCTTTTGTGTTTTGAACCTAGCTGTCCATACATGTTTATAGTGAAGAGAATTTATTCCTCGGAATTTTTTGTAGTGTAACCTAGTTTGAACAAAAAAGAAAATGTAACAAATACAACCGTTTAAGTTGATATAAATAGGTAGTAAATTGGATAAATGTTCATATTAATTCAATCAGTGATATATTTAAATGTAGAATCTGATACTGTATTAATTTGTGTATTCAGGATCAACAATTGAATTATGGCTTATTTGGTACACAAAGTGCAACATAAACGAGTAAACAAATATGGTAAACAAATAAATACCGGCCTAAAGAAAACAAACTGGTCCTCATTACTTTTTTGAGTTTTAAGAATTTTACTTTATTTTCATTTCTTTACACCATTGAAAACTTGGAACTTAAATAATTATGTTGTTATTTGTACAATTCCTCTTCATGTTTAGAACTTGAATTTATTTCTTATTAATAAAAAAAAAATCCCTTTAAAATAGCTACTTCTCCAAATTTTATACCTTAGGCAAAATGTAGATTAGATCTGGTAGTAAACCATGCATCATTCATGTCCTCATGTTTACATTTAGTCTGATAATATGCTGTGTTACATGACAAAATCAACCAGTGAGCATGTATACATGTACAGTACTCATGACTTTGACCGCAGACAGAGAATCGTGAATACAATTCTACATATAAGTGTGTTCATCTCTACACAAAGGCAGTTCATGTGTGGTATAGCGAGGAGATGTGAAGGCAATTAGTTTCGAGGCAGTGGAGCATAAATATCACTCGACAGCTTTTATTACAATTTGCCGGCAATTCTCATCTCGTCATCGTCTTCGTTTGTGTTCCGAGTCGCATCTGATTGGTGGATGCTGATAGCAGGATAGAGCAATGGTTGCTATGCATGTGCACTAACAGCAAGGACAAATATTTTGCTGTCAAAAAGCATCTACAGCATTTTGGATTTGAGTGCAACCGGCTTTTTTTCCCCCCTGCGGCAGTGTGGATTGGGGAATTTGACTTTTACTGCGGTGGCCTCTACACATACGAAATGCCAATAGAACAAATTAACTGCAGTCAAAACGGCTGATTTCATTGACTCTGGGTCGGATACATGCGAGAAGTATTTGGTACTCTGACATTGAAAATCTTTCATGTTACGTTGTCTTCCATCTTCACCGGATTAAGCAAGGTTCTTGGTTGTCATCTCATCTCCGGTCCTTGCCCAACAATTTTCTTCTTTACTGTGCATTTGCTGTCTTCTTCTTTGGGAGATAATGGTTCAAGAAATTCTCCAAGTGGAAGATGGGCACAGAAGCCAAGTTGGATTGCAGGAAAATTACCAGAAGGAATTGGATGATGAAGTATGTTTTTATTAAATTTTCAGCTTGTTTCTGTGCACGTACTTTTTACTTTAGACTTGCTTTTAAATTTATGGAAACCCAAAACACATTTTGAATTCCTAAATGGAACATTTAGGTGCCTGTATTTTTTCATACATTAGTTTGTTGGTGTCATGTGATTTTAAACTTTGACCTATGACCTCCATTTTTAAACTTGACTTAGGTTGGGTGAATATCCATGTTTTTGTGTAGTTTTATTACCGCAAGTCAAACTGGTTAATACAAGTAGGAAAATTGGAATGGAAACAAGCGAGCAGTCATAACAAACAAATTTATTAATTTAAGTAATTCATTAATTTATTTGTATTAATATTATTTTGTTTAATGTTCACTTAGCACTTTCACAAATTACACAGTGGATGCTTTAGGGTAGAAGTACGTTTGCAGTCTCTTCTTGAAAACCACCGCATTACGTGCAGTGTTAATTTCCAACACATTTGGTAGTTGGTTTAGTAGAGTGGCTGCATTCAAAAATGAGTGAGCAATAATTGTGAACTGCCAACTAAATGCCACTCCCAGGAGAAGCCCGAACACAGGGAGGGTGGGAAGCACCAGAACCACAGTGGCTGGCGCACGGAGAACGCCTGGGTCTTGCCAAAACTTAAACAAGAATGACAAAAAAACAATGATTTTGTGTGCAATATGCATCTAAAATAGGCAAACAAGCGATTAACGAGTAATTCGATGGGGAAATAAAAGGTAGCATTAGATATTACACCAAATGTATTTACAGATTTTGATCCAATCTCGAAGGTCCCTGGTCCAATCTGGGAGGTCCCATGTCCAAACTGGGAGGTCCCATGTCCAATCTGGGAGGTCCCATGTCCAATCTGGGAGGTTCCATGGTCCAATCTGGGAGGTCCCATGGTCCAATCTGGGAGGTCCCATGGTCCAATCTGGGAGGTCCCATGGTCCATCTGGGAGGTCCCATGGTCCAATCTGGGAGGTCCCATGGTCCAATCTGGGAGGTCCCATGGTCCAATCTGGGAGGTCCCATGTCCAATCTGGGAGGTCCATGGTCCAATCTGGGAGGTCCATGGTCCAATCTGGGAGAGGTCCCTGATCTTGTTCCGACTGGATCCCGCACAAATATGGCACTGGTTATTTCAGTATTTTTACGGCACTTGCAAGAAAATGAAACAATTGTCAGATAAAATACACAGAAATATGATTGAAAAATTTATCTAGTTTGAAATGTTGTTGGTACCTTCAAGTAAATAATCATTTTGCTCGTGGATGACTTGTTAGTTGCCAACCTGAATGCTGCTAAAATATGCACAATTGTAATTCCAATATGGCTTATCATATAAACATGTCGTCCTCTCGACCCCGCCACACCGTCTAGTCGTACCACGGAGGAAGATGTCACCAAGAAGCCATAAAATATTTATCCTCGTTAGTTTTAGCCATGTGATTCATAATTCATACCCTGGATCCGAGCTCCTTGAATTATGCACACTTTAGCTGTGTCGAAAACAGGCTTTAGACCTAGCTGTGTACAGTCCTGCCGACATTAAGGGGACCCTTCCACTATAAGACACCAGCATGTGGTCGTAATGTATGGAATCCAGCCTCGGATTCGCACGACCTTTAAAACTTGACAACTCCCATTCAACAGGAGATTATGTTATGAGTCCTCGAATGACAAATGACAAAATAATTATTCATGTTTCGGACAGAAGGGGTTCCATAATAGTGCATCTTTACTCGGGTTAACAAGCATGTGATGATGGGCTGAATTTGAGGAATTTATGATTACTGAAACCGGAAAATAATACAACCAGTTGTTTTTGTGGCATATATCACCGTACAAATTTGTCTCCGTTTAATGAAAACATAAACTTCAACCATCTTCCATTTTTGTGACTGTCTACATATGAAAACCTGTAAATGATTTATAACAATATGGGCTTCATTTTTATTTTTAATTAAAACAAAATTGGGTAGGGGGGGGAGGGAGGGGGTGGTTAATCATTGAGGAATTTCTGATGAAAATAATACAAACAAGTGATTAAATAAAATGTATTAGTATTAACAAATTAAAAAAATAAAACATAAATATATTGGAAATGCACATTTGTTTCTGTAGAGGTCACATGTTTCATCACTATGATTATGCCAGCATTGTTTACAAATGTCTTCTAGCTATCCTGATGAGGCATCTATCCCTCGTCTGGTAAGGAGCAGTGAAAATACAAAACAATTCTGAAAAGAAACTACAACCTCTAGAAATTGACTAGATTGCTAGTCAATTTGATTACTACTAGACTCAGGGGGAGTATTACACAGTATCGTCTTACCAAATTAGACTCGAGAAAATGACTTGTAGGATTTGTTCTGTGAACGTATAGACGATGATTCCAGGTGTATCAAAATTAAGTAGAACATCTCTGATGAGCGGGTTGACCCCTGGCATGCTAGGTCATCGCAGGTTGACCCCTGGCATGCTAGGCCATCGCAGGTTGACCCCTGGCATGCTAGGCCATCGCAGGTTGACCCCTGGCATGCTAGGTCAGCACAGGTTGACCCCTGGCATGCTAGGCCATCGCAGGTTGACCCCTGGCATGCTAGGCCATCACAGGTTGACCCCTGGCATGCTAGGTCATCGTAGGTTGACAACTGGCATACTAGGCCATCACAGGTTGACCCCCTGGCATGCTAGGTCATCGTAGGTTTACCCCCGGCGTGCTAGATTCACTAAACACTTTTCCAGTAGCCATTTATACCACCTGGGCAGAGAGAACAATTTGTGGGTAAAGTGTCTTGCCCGAGAACACAACAACCACGGCAGGCCTCGAACCCCAGACCTCTAGATCTGGGGTCCGTTGTATTAATCACTAGACCACCATGCCAGAATGAATATACTAAATCGCGTAACACATTGCATGGTTTTTATTCGAGTATAATTTGGCATGTGTCTTAACCTTTTCGCACCCTGTTGCCAACTCTCCAGTCACCCAGTACAAAATACTGTGCAACTATTCACCCCTGGGCCACGCTAGGTACGCAAACATTTGACCTTGACTATGGGGAAGTCACTAAAAACTAACCCCTGTAGCGGTTCGGACCCTTTCGGATGCATCACGGGTGCTTTCCTGGTTTGTACCAATATTTATTGGGGGAGGGTGAGGAATAAAAAGAATAAGGGGAGGGGTTGGGTAGTGCCGGGTGAGGGGAAGGGGAGGGTGAGGGGGGTTGGGTATTGGTTTGTACCAATAAATATTGGTACAAACCACGAAAGCGCCTGCTGTGCATCCGAAAGGGTCCGAACCGCTACAAGGGTTAGTTTTTAGTGACTTCCTACTTATGGGGTACTACATTGTTCCACCTATAACTATAGACACTATAACTATCTCTTTCTTTTTCCTAGTTCCTTTAGAAATTTCCTTATGAGGTACCAATATTTCTAAAGCCGACTTGTGGGGCACCATTATACTCTTTGTATTACACTCTAACTAGTACCCCATAAGTCGGTGCGTGTACCATTAAAACACATCCTTGATCATTACAATAGTTTAGCAATGCTTTGCAGTTCCACTAACTATCCTTCCCATGACTTCACCACTAGAGGGCCCAGGTTCGAATCACGTGGATGAAATGTGAGTTGAGTTTTCGGTCCTTACATGACAGCATGGGTGTTTCGTACTCTTTGTGTTTCCCTCCCACCCTTTAAGACTACAAGTCCTTCCCCTCACGATATTAATACCCCTTCTTTTGTAAGCGTACAGACTATTGTGGTAAGTGAATGCCTAGTGGCACTTAACATATACGTACGGCATGACTAGTCCATTCCCATGGGCACATGGCGTGTACGTACGTTATCAAGCTTTGCTGGGTGGTTTCGAGTTTTCCGTTTCCAATCTTTGCTAACATTACAAGAGCAACGCACAGGTTTGCATGGTTGAGTCGTACATTGGTCACTCAGTGTCGTACAAAGAGGGCGCTGTAGCATAAGCGTTAATTTGTTCATTACGTGGCTAATAAGTAAATACTCTTGTGACAGGCCGAGAGATTGCTAAAGAACCTCGGAGTGAAAGGCGTCCAGCTGAGCGACTACGAGCTGAGCATCGCTGTGCAGCTCGTCGATCCCCTGTCGTTGTCTATATCATGGAGGGACATTGGCGGGCTGGAGAACATCTGCTCAGAGATCAGGGAGACCATCCTCCTACCGATGAAGAACAAACACCTCTTCAGGGAGTCCGTCCTAATGCAGCCGCCGAACGGTGCGCGAGAATATCCCAAGGGGAAAGGTTTTTTAAAGCATGTCGCAGCCAAACTTGGCCAGCATGGCGTTTTTTACCTGATGCATTTTTTTAAGTCACCGTTAGAAAGATTGCCCACATCCCACAGATCTTTAAGTCTGTTACAAAAAGTGACATGATATCCACAAAATTGTGAATTAAAAAGTCGGGCTTGGTGGCCTGTAAAATTTGTTAATCCAAGCCTGAAACGGCTTGCCTCCATTTTTTATTTTATTCTATTTTATTTTATTTTTTTTAAGGACGAGGCCTTGCTGTGTGTTTCCTTGACCCCCCCCCCCCAACAAAAATAAGAATGTTGAAGGTAAATTTATGCATAACTTTGTGCAGAAAGAAACATTTCTAATCATATGGAATCCCCCCCCCCCCCCCACACTCTCCCTTTCTTCCTCAGGTGTGCTGTTGTACGGCCCGCCCGGATGTGGCAAGACCATGATTGCCAAGGCCATCGCCAAGGATGCAGGATGTCGCTTCATCAACCTTCAAGCCTGCAATCTCACCGATAAGTGGTACGGGGAGTCGCAGAAGCTCGCCTCGGCTGTCTTCTCCCTGGTGGGTGAAGGGTTATCTTCTTCAAAATATAACCGCTTCGCGACCATGGTTAAGCCCCTCCCCCCTCTAAAAAACACAAAAATTGTAAATATATAGTTACATTCTGATGAATGGATTGGCATGCAGGATCAAAACCATATGCTGACTGAGAGCACAATCTACATTTCCTCTTATTAAACTCTGGCCCAAATTTTTATTGAACAGAACAAATAATGGTATATTTTGTTTTTGTTTTCTTCTTTTTTTGCCTTGGTGATTTTTTTCAGGCGATAAAGCTACAACCTGCGATTATTTTCATCGACGAGATTGATTCTTTCCTTCGGTCTCGGGCGAGTCACGACCACGAGGCTACCGCCATGATGAAGGCCCAGTTCATGACGATGTGGGACGGACTCATCACGGACAAGTCCTGTGAGGTAAACAGCTTTGGTGTAACAGATTCAATTTCTCGTGCATTTCAAATGTGTAACTTTACAGGGTTCCAGAATGTATTTCAATGCACAAACCAAAATTAATTAATCCACTGTTAAACTTATTCAAGAATATAGGTCATTGGTCGGCTGTCGGGCTACGTTTCATCCACATCGGCCTTGTAGCTTGCAAGATTAGCTGGGGATTATTGCACAGACACTCTCCTCGTGGAGATAAAAATTGAAATAAAAGCAGCACTTGTAGAATAGAAAACCCAAACAACAGCAACTGAATATATAACATTGAGTGTTACATATATCTCAATTTCCTTGGCTGCATGTGCCAAGCTGTGGTGGGGGGGGGTTCAAGAAAACAAATTTTGTAATAAGTTTTCCTGCACATGGAAAAGAATCAGTTTGTGTCCATCCGTGTGCTTAAGGTTTCCTCTACCACTCTCAAGTGTTTCGTATTCGGGGAACAAAACACGGGGGAAAAACAGGGGCACCCAATTCCGTCGCTGAGTAGGACAGCAAAATTGTACGGATGAAATGTTGGGAGAAGTTGGAGGTTTGCAGTGACCGATCGACCCTTAAGCCTTTCATCACCAAAATGTTTTAAGAACAAGGCTAGTGAGAACCAGCTATTTGTATACAATGCTTACAGAATTAAGTAATATTGACTGCTAGACATGACCATTCTTTTTGTCGGCTTTAGTCGCCAATGATGCATTTTCGTGGGTGATCCATTTTTCGTGAATTGGAGTAAATATTGCATTATTTGTTTTAGTTTCACCGGTTTAAATCGTCTTTGCTTCATTTTAGCCAAATTTGTCTGTATAATTGGAGGTCACATGTTCATCCTTAGGTCGATGAAACCACATACTATGATGGTGTTTTTATCTCCCAGGTTATTCTTATGGGTGCAACAAACAGACCGCGAGATGTGGACCCGGCAATCCTGAGGCGAATGCCCACGACGTTTCATGTCGGCTTACCGGTGAGTACAGCGTAACTCCGCATGAAGCTGGATTCAGCGAAGTCAGATTGTTGCATATTTTGCCATTTTGCTATGTGGATTAGCCCGATAGTAGTCATGCAGCCGTAATAATAGGCAATTCCCTCGCAAACGACGCAAAATGCAGGCGGCGCAAAGATTAACGGGTACACAAAGGGACGTCTGTAACCGATCATTAATCATTCCTCTAATGAAAAGGCTAAAACAAAATAGCGTTTACAGTGTGATTACGTTCGGTGACAAAAAAAAACATAAGACTGAATGATTTCATGTTTCTTTACAAAGTTTGAAGAAAAAAAAACTAGGTTTTAGAAAATTGTGCAATTTAGGTTTTAAACAGCAGAAACCTTTGGTTAATAACCCGCAAGAGAAAGCGGTTGATGTTTGTTTGATAACAAACCCCCAAACACGTGTTCTTGACAAAACATGTTGGCTAGCCATTTGTGATGATATTGTCATTGTCTAGAATTCCTGCATTGCGGTACGGTGAGAAAGCTGGGAAACCGACTAGGTTTTTGTTAACCTAAGAAATACGAGAGTGAAACCAACGGAAAACTTCTTTGAAGCTTATGACCGGCCAGCACACTCTCGAAGTGAAGATTTAATTAACCTGTCACTTTTTGCTTGGCCCTGGTGCGCGCCCCTGCATCACGGTATGCATTTTTTTTTTTTATAATATGGGTTTAGACAACCCAGTGGTTTTGCTGAAAAGACTGCAGAAAAGAAAAAGAGGAAATTATTAGCATTTTTTTTCACTTTTTGTTTTGTTTTCAGGGTAACAAGGAGAGAGGTCATATACTTAGTATCATCCTGCAGAATGAAAAAGTGAGTACAGGTACAGCCCAAAGTAAACACGTGGGCGCTGATGCAAATTCGCTAGTGGAAATGAACCAGGGATCTAAATGGAATCTGCTCTGACACTGGTTCATTTTCGAAGAAGTTTAGGAAAGGCGTATTTTATCTTTGCGTTAGTGATCAATGTTGATAAAAAAATGGGTTGCTTGTGAAACTGTTGACTCTTCGGTCAGGAATGTCCGCGACTAGTCGCCCTCTTTAAAATACACCCAAACAGCCGTTGGTTTACGTACTGCCACGGGTCAATTGTTCAATTCCAGTTGGCTGAGACAGTGAACCTGGCCGAGATAGCTGACCGCACCGACGGTTTCTCCGGGAGTGACCTACGTGAGATGTGCCGCAACGCCTGCATCTACACGATGAGAGACTACATGAGGGAAGAGACACAAGCAAACAGGTTTGGGAACATTATATCAAGTTACTCCGTCATTAGAAATACCACTGCACTATACCAGCCAATCCCCTGTGGGTTTTGTTTCTGTTTTCTTTTTCAGACAATGTCTGGAATAGTGAAAACAGCAATACAAATCGCTTTCCTGAAAAGAATGATAAAAAGAAAAAGAAAATTACAGCGGTTCAAAAAACAAAATCACCAATTTACTCGCTACCAAATGGACCTTGCTTCCTCAATTTTCCTCGCATACCATTACTCGTAACCCCCAAGAGCATAAAATACTTGAATCGACCTCAAATGAAAAAATTCTAGTTGACTTTATAGTGGCGACAATAGCATACATTTATTCCATTGAGCGGTTTTGACTCATCATAAAGCATTCTATTTTTCCCAAGGTCGGGGGAATTACCTAAATCAAAACCAATGGCAGATCACGATGCAGAATTCGTAGGCAGTGCGTTGTAATATTGGCTACTGATAAATAGAAGAGGTTTCACACATCGCGGATACCCATTACGCGTATGAATACATCACTATGTGGCGCAGTGTGACCCGTATCCGCTGTAACATGTATCTGTTGTACACATTATTTCCACACAATGTAGCAATGTGTATCGTCTGCCATATGTGTAAGTAGTAAATGGATACGGTTATTATATCCGTAACCATATCCATACTCGTAACCTCTCTAATATTAGGCCAGATAAAAAAGTTGTTGAGTAGTAGGGAGGGAGGTTGTTTTTTTTTTAATTTTTTCTACTTCCCATTGAGTTTTGTTGACATGTAAAAATATAAAATAAAGACTACTTTCTTCTCAATTTTTTTGTATTTCTTCACAATAGAAATCCTTTTATATCAAAGCAAAAACTCTCAAATACCAACGAAAAACGTTGCAATGCACGTATGCGCTGCTTAACAGCGCCAAACTTTGAGTGTAAAAAGATAGTTTTTAATGATTTTGTTTAAAAAAAATTTTTTTTTAAATCATGTCGGGCGTGTTTTGTAGGGTCAGACGGGGACGCTCAACAACTTTTTGTTTTATCTGGCCAGATAGCAGCCTGACGTTTCGATACTAGCAGAATATTTCTCAAAAGCTAAATAACACAGCGGACAAATTCCCAGTACAGTCTATTATGATGTCAAAAGTTACTTTTACCATTTTCTTTTTTTCCAACTCCCCCCCTACAATTTAAAATGCAGTGGTGAATCGTTACGTCCCGTATCGATGGACGACCTCTTGACCTCTCTCCAGAAGACACGAGAGACGAAGCAATTGCAACCAGGTTCCGGAGCAGCTGGCAACTTTGTGCCTCTTGATTGATGACGAAACAGCAGGAAAACCTCAAAACTGATAGGCCCCTTTTGTTTTGTAAACATGTCAGGTGGCGCTGAGTTCGTGTTTTTACCAAACCTGACTAGAAATTTGTGTCCCCACAAGTTGATTCCCATACACAGGAATGTGTATTTTTGCATTCAAACATTTTGTTGTTGTTCAACCATTCAAATGTTGCGTTTTATAATTATATACTTTTTTTAAAGAAATTGTTAAGAAAATGTAGCATTATTTGTACATGTATGTATGTATGTATGTAAAGCAGTGGTATTCCAATTGGGAGGGGGGGTCGCCAAAGATTCCCAAATCGTCATGGCAACACTACTCAGCGCCCAGCGTTTTCAATTAATAGCCAAATATAGCACCATGTCATGTCTACGCACTCTTAATTATACACAAATTTTGCCAGGGACCCCCCATCTTTGGGGGAAGCCGGCCGCAAGCATCAATGTGTCTGCCACTGGAGGGTCGTCAGGATAACCAAGGTAGAAGTTGGGGTCACCAACCAAAACAAGTTTGGAACACCACTAATGTACAGGGTGCTGTTGACCTTGTTCAAAAATCAACAGACGTGCTGACCATTTTCTGAATGTATATTTTGTTTGGCCGTACGGATAAAATTGTACATTTCTATTAGGTTTTAATTTATTAACATTCACACAGACAATCACAACTTATGAATAGATCATTGTTTTTCTTCTCTTCATCAAAGAATGCAATAACAATTACTATAATATACAAAATTTATCTCTTTGAGAATGCCATTAACATGCTGTGTTCATTCTAAGGAAACATATTCGCTTTACTGATAATATACATAGCGGAGAGAGTTCAAAGGTTAAAAAATCTAACAAAACCTCAAAATAAATAAAGGAAAGTTTGAATGATAGTAGTAATAAAGCGTCATTTTATTTATGGGTGTATCCACTGATCCTTTCACTACCATCGGGAAGTTTACTTGACTAGTCTCAGAAACCAGTCACCAAATCATTGGCAGTGAACGAATTAACTCGATCCTTCACCCATATAGTATTTCAATAGCGCAATGATGACATTACATGTAGTTGACTGTGTAGTGGCCCAATGGGGATTTTAATTGACAGTAGTGTACTACATAAGGCCCTGTGGCAACTTTACTTGACCATGCAGTACAGGATGCTAGAGTAAAAACGTGACCCGCTCTGCAAAAATGAGTCGCATGTTGCCCAAAACGTTATATATATTTGGCTGGGAAGGGTGTAACACCAGCTTTATTTTGATATATGTTGGACACCTATTCTGTTAGAAAGTTATCTTTGAAAGAAATACCGGTACCGAGTTATAATGTGTGTAAATCCTTACAATCCTAGATAAATTATACTACCGGTATAACTGAAAGGTTTCGCAACATGCGAATCATTCTTGCATGCTATTCTAGAGCTGCATTGGTGATTTCACTCAGCCATGTACCATAGTATAGCAGTGTACCAGGCTTGGAGCCCCAATGGTGATGGAAGGTTATTATCAAATCTTATGATCTTTCCATTTTTCTTATTTATTCAAATTATGCCTCGAAACTAAATCAACTATTTCTATACAGTGTTGGAAATTACGATATAATATCTAATATTTATATATATTTAGATATATAAATATATATGTATACACTGTATGTACACAAAATAAAGAAAATCAAATCTTATTACGTTAGTAGGGCTTATGTCAATTCATTGCCACCTTTAACCAAAGGGTAATGCCTGTTGCACACTGCTGTAGCCAAATTCTTTTAGTTTAGATATAAAGATACACCAGTATAAATCCTTTATCAAAATGGTTCTTCTGTAGTCCTGATAATAAACAATAACTGGGGATACAAGGGATATATTAAGACCATGATTTCTGCACATTTTGTCCAGCCAGTCTCACATATATATCGTACAGACAGACAAAATAAGGTAATTAAACGAAGTCAGCTGAAGAAATGCAATGAGCTACCGAAATGAACTTCGCTCGACGATGGCTAGTGCAGGAATGTTACATTCAGTTTCCCCGCTGCGTCACGCCTATACCGATGAATATTCATCTATTACATAATGCATCTATTACATAATGAGGTGCCTCTGCCAATCATAACAGAGAGCCATGCATAATAAGGACCCTATGCAAATTATTCAAGGTAATTAGGAATTTCATATGTGACCAGCTCTGCAAAAATGAGTCGCATGTCGCGAAACCTTCAATTTGAGTTCTAGTATAACTTACCTAAGGATTTACACATTATTATAACCTAGTATTTTCTGTTCAAAAGATGATAACTTTTTAACCCAAAATGCGA
>JAVCKS010020851.1:0-13932 GCA_032273685.1 Pteraster tesselatus | reverse complement strand
CCCATACCCCCCTAATCCCCAATCCCCCTCTTTTCTTCAATTGCTCTCTATTAAACCAAATTTTGAATTTACAGGTAATAATAGTAATTTGTGAGTCCAGTGATTTGGTTATTGGTACAAGAAAGTTGCTATTATACAAGCAGCAGTTAACGCTGCCGGCCTAACTAGTAACCAAATAGTTTGAGTCTGCTCTTATATTTATACACCAATATGTTTACTCTGCCTTGGGGAGACTCTAGGATTACTGAGACGCCTGAATGCTAACGTTGAACATTCCATATGCATATTTCCTTAATATGTGTTGCTAGTAGGTAGTTCTATGTGTTAACAGAATGCGTGCCAAGAATGGCATTACAGAGAGGCGTCAATTGTCTAAACTGGAGTGGTGTATAATTACCTATATTTACTTCTTTTTCAAGATTGAAAGCTGCAACTCCCAGATTCTAAAAGGTACCCCCTTGTACCATACCACCCTGGTAGACTACCACAGTCATCAGTGCGACAATCAAAATGCCCAAGCAAGCACGAATATCAGCTAAACCAAACAGGTACTAATGTTTCTCGGAGCATTGTATTCTTTTCCTCTAAAGCTGGGGATCCCTTTTCTTTGTCCCCCATTTACAAGGTATATCATTCTTTTCTTTAGATCAGACTTTAAGCTGCAACAAGCAGCTCTGTAGCTCGCTATCTGTCAGTTGCTTTGAATTCTCTTTAAAGTTGCTAAAGTTACTGTTCTCATACACGTATATATATATATATATATAGATATATCATGTATGAATATTATATGTATGTATTATTGGGGGATTTATCCTGATGACGAAAGATGTGATGAGAAGTGATAGCCGTTCAGCTGGTTATTTTTTTTCTCTTTTTCCCCTAAATACTTGTCTGATATCATCTGGGCTATACTGCCCTCTTTTGATCATAAATTACACACTTTAAGCTGTTCTAGTGTGCTTTGGCATTGTGAACGATTCTGCTTTGAAGTCTGGTTATATAAACACTGTATGTGTACTGTCCAGGACTGTGGGGCTTGGTATATTGTATTGCATTGTAAAGGGATCCCTTTCGAAATGGCTGTTTATCTGGTGGTTTGGCTTTGTGAGCTCTAGCTCTTTTAGCGGGCACACTCATACAAGATTGATGGTTACATATGTACTCATCTGATTTCACCTTAAGAAATATTGTTAAATGTTTTATTAGCTTAACAAATATATAACATAGGCATGAAAACAAAATCTATGGATAGTTACAGAGTAATGTCAAAATGAATTATTTCTGCCTGCCAATACGTAACTTTGTAACTATATTTGTTCGTGTTTAAGCTATTATCAAGTGCAAACCAACCAAATTATCAATCCACAATCGGTTTGAAATCGGACAGTACATTTCTGATTCATAAAAGTTATATTCTACCAATGATGCTTCAAATATCTCAGGATGCACACCTATACTGTACAGTACTACTAGTAATCTGTAGTGTTATGTTCCAGTAGTACCGGAATATGGGTTCGAGTCTCAACACTTGTGTCCTTTATAAAGGCACTTTATTAACCATTACATGCTCTGGCCTTCAGATCTTATGTAATACACGTTAAAGAACCCCGGACACTTATTTGAAAGAAAAGGGGCGTGTCCAGATATTTTTTGGCAATTGATTGCAGACTGAGCCAGCACCATTCAAACCTTGATACATAAGTGCTATTTAAATTAGTGTTTGTTAGCGCAGCAAGCATATAATGTACGGGTGCTGGCGTTATATTATAAGCTTCGTTATTATATAGAAACTTACCTGAGGGGGAATTGTGCAAAGTTTTCTTCATAGTTTCAAAGTTTCAAAGAGGTGTTTTTTTGGAAACATATCGATGTATTACCTGATCCACGGTAAATTGAAAAGAAACTAGAGATGCACTTTGGAACTTGCTATTTTAAAATGTGTCAAGATGGACCACTCTGATTACGTGGCGATAAATAGGCTAATTGTACTCTTCTGTTGACTTGTAGTATACTAGTAATTACCCCCACAACAAAAATAGGAAATCTGTTGTTCCTTACCGTCACGCAAACACTTTAACACAGTTTAGTTAACAAAAACCCAGTGTAATGCCTAAAGTCTTTCTACTGCGTATTCTATCAGAAAAACATCCGACTTCCACTTAGTAGATAACCTTCATCAGTCAACGTGCTGTCGGCTGTATACAGTATACGGTACATTAGGCAGATCGAAAAATAAAAAAAATTAATTGGTAATTATTACTTGTTCGCCGGATGAGCTGGCGGTGCTCGTCAATCACCTGCGCTTTTCTTCCGTTGGTATTTTGAGTTGTATATTGCTTATTGGTATGAATTTGATAAATATTGCGCTGTAGGCCTAGGTTTCCAATTGTGCGTGGTTTTATTAGAGTTCTCACTTTGCCGGTTCTATCGTCGCAAGGCCCCGGTAGCTATTCCGAGGCTAGACTGGCATGATTGAAGTCGTACCGTCACCTACTGATGACGTAACAGCCTCTCTACGGCCGGCTGCAGCGGGGACGCCGCCGGCTAAGCTACGACAGAGAAACGCTGATGGGCATGGAGTCACGGTTGCCACGGTCCATTGACAGTCGACTTACGGAGAGCGGATACGGCTACGGCAGCGAATGCAGTTGCCGGTTACGACAGTAGGATGCCGGCAGATGTATGGCAGACCTACGGAAGATTCACGGCCACTGCACGTGACCGCAACCGGCGCTGTTCCGTAACTATATCGTAGCCCTGCCGTAGCTCTGCCGTAGCAACTATAGAGGCATTCCGTCGTCGCAATCGTGGACTTATGTCCTACGGTTGATACGGTCATACATGACATACATGTTAGTGACATGCATCGAGACTGCTAGCATGTGCGCTATAAGAAGGGCATAATTTCGTGTTGTAAATGTCTGTATTAACTGTTAAAACAGTTTTCCATAGCGAGTGAACGATCTTCTGCTGTTTTAACGCCTCAAAATACATTCTAAAGGCTTATTTAAAAATGAATACCATGTGACGATCAAATACATGTATAATATCTGAGAATGCACGCCTTCCAATTCTGTTTGTCAAGGCCCATATAACTAAACAGACTTAACTAAAGACTAAAACTACGCGCATAAAGCTTCCTAGCCTGAAAATACGCATACAAACTTAAACTACTGGGCTAAACATATCTGCCTAGAAGCTAGGCCGTTATAATGCTGTATACGTGCAACGTCACTCGGGCATGCATGGCTGCTCGAGTGAACTTGATTAATCCATTGACAAAAATCAGTCACTCTAGAATGCACGGCCCTAGACAATTATGTTTGGATGGGAGGCACCTCGATTCTAATTACGGTATGTAGATAATACATGCAATGTGAAGAATGTATCGTTAAGAACCCAAGTCAAAATATGTACATAGTGTTTGGAATCTATGAGGTGCCAATAATCATCTAACGTTATGAATACATTGTATATCATTGATGATGGAGTCTCCCGCCGAGAACGACGTATGACAATGAGTGTTCAGAAATTAAACAAGAAAGATCCCATAGAAGCTTTTTGAGAATAAAAAAATACAAAACATGCAAGACTAGTTGAAGGGGAAAATATTTTAGTTTACTAGGTGGCTACGCACGTGCACCGGCACCCGTTGTTTTACGTACGTGATTGGAGATACTGCAATCTGGTGTATAGGTTCAGGTACGATGTTAACGCGAGAGTGACTAACTCGCCCAGCCCTTGAGCTGACAGCGAACTACAAACTGTGCATCGAGACATACACAAGTTATCACCCTTGCGAGTAGCTTATCGTGATGTTCAATTCTCTCCTTGTAAAATACTGTTTTCCGGACTTTACAATCGACAGCATGATTCTCCCACTTATCACCTTCAATTTCCGCATGCTTTGTCCTTTAGTTCATCCTTATATCGCAGGAGTGCTATGGGAGGAGTTTTATGTTTGTCTATAGAAGAGCTGATTTGGGGACGGGATGCTGTCTTCATCATGCATTCGAATGACATCCATTACATTATTCAAAATTATTTACATGTAATGCATAACATATGATACAGTTCCATGTACATATATATAGGCTATAAATAATTGTTAGACAGATTTCCCTATATATAAATAAGTTTACGAAGCATTTATGAATTTTGTATGAATAGTATCGACGGCAAAGCTTTTTGAATAAATAATTAATGAAACAAATTTACGAGCCTTCAATATTGCTATTCAATCAGTAATTGGCCATTTAGTCAGCCTTGCGACATGGCGCGCGCCCTCTGTCGGTTAGTTCCGATACCCGTACCGTCGAAGCACATTGGGCACGCACGTGCGCACATTGGGCATCCACGCGTGCACATTGGGCATCCAAGCACGTAGATACAGAGGATTGATGTGTGAGATATAACGCCATATTTAAGTTGGTTGTACTTGTTGTAGACGTGATAAATCACGCGCACGCTCACTCAAGGAAATTACCACAAATACATCCGTTACGGTTTCAGCACAGACCCAATGTGTCGCCCGTGATACATAGCCTCGATGCCGTAGTGTTGATTACTATACGGTAACGAAGTATTCCATGAGGAAGTTAATGAAACGAAGCAAGCACGCATTGAAATACGGTGTGTCGGGATTATAGGGGAATCTACGCCAGAAAGAAGGCGAATGGAAACCAGAGATTGGGGATTATTTGGGTGAACCATAAGCGGCACCTGATACATTATTCGTTGTAAAGTCCGTGGTACTACAAGCGATGTTTTCCTCTGATGGTAGTATCCCTTATCGCGGAGAATATCTTACGATGTACATACATATGTTATATAATTACATATTTATCCTAAAATATTATAGATAAATTGTGTCACGACGAAACTAGTATTCATATTAGCCCCTCTCGTATATAATGGTAAGTCCCCTTACCAATTAATACGCCCACTCCTAGGGGAATAGACGCTCGACTAAGTCATTGTCCACGTAAACTGTCTGGTTGCAAAAGTGAAACCCCCTAAAGCAAAACTGATTTTCAGTGTTATCTTATTCTATCACATTGACTGGAACGTAGAAATTTAAGATACAAACTTCCTATATCGATGTATGAATTTCTGTGGCCATGTAAAGAAATATTTTGTGTGCATTATGTTGTACATGTTATTGTAAGTTTCCCCTATAATTTAACACTTAGGGACTTTGTAAACATGAATTCCCTATATAGATATTTTAAATTCGTCTCCGAACATCGTCGAGCTCAATTCTCAATTTGAATTTCAACAAGTCACCACCAGATTTCATTCAAGGTGCAGCGTGCATAAGTGGAATTTGTAGCATTCTGATTCGTGTAAAATTCGTGAAATTCGTCTCGTGTGGCAATCGGCGTTAAAAATTGAATTGGCAAAGCAAAATCGTTTTTTGTCATTTGCATGAACATTTAATCATTAATATTCAGATGTGCTTTTTAGAGTTTCGCAGTTTTCTTGTCATTCGTTGTTAAGACTTAATATAATATGAAGAGATGTAGAAATAATAATTTTCACAAATTCGGGAATCACTTCACATTCGCAAGCGATTGTGCACATTTTCTAATCTTAACATTATTTCAGGTAGCAAGAAACGAAATATTATTATGACAGCTTTGAAATGAATGACAAACAACATCCCAATTGTCATTTGATTAGAGTATTATAGGTCATCTGACATTCAACAAAGCACTATATTGCACTGGCTATGTCAAACAGCGTTCATTTTGACTTAACCATTTCGCTTTATTTGAATTGCAGTGTTACGCTGGTCTGAATTGAGTATGTTTCAGTTAAGGACCTTCTTTATTGTTTGATTAAACAAATAGTGAATGTTTGACATTCCTGCAACGGTTTGAATATTTTCCTTCTGTGAAAGATTGCATTCACCTTGGCTTCACATTGCACTTATAAACGTTAATTATTTGTATCATAAAACGTTTTCAACAATCTGTAGGTAGGTGGAGATAACCATTCAGATTTTCTATATGGCCATACAGGAGCGTCATAAGTGTTTTAACAACCAAGACAACACATCTCTTCCGTTTCCCGTCCATAAACGTTTACGAACCCTTGTTGGGGGCAAGTAGCCTTACGCTGGGCGCACATGGAAGGAACGGGCGGTGCGCCCCACGTATACTTATGCCCAAATTCACTGAGATATATTCAATGCATGCCTTTCTAATAACGCGGTAGTAGACTACTACTAAATGTTTTAGTGAAGCATAATTCGTGAATAACTAAAGCGAGGTATTTTGGGGTCTATTTGAACTTCTAATTGTATTTCTATCTAGCGTTGGCGGAGGTATAGGCGCACAAATACTACCCGCCCAATAAGGTATTTGAATGACCAAAAACACGCCACAAAGAGCTCCTGCTAATTTAAATGCTGTTTGAGTGGATTATTAAATTGGATTGTTATTCTGTTTGAATCGCACAACGCAAGAGTACTGTAGCCTACTCATTAGTCAAACACAATTACAGGATGATTTCACCGAAGCTGAGCGGGAATCCTATAGTAACGTTGATCATTGAAAACGATGAAAAGGAGACTGCGTGTGCCTATGTAAATAACAAATGTGACTAATGTATAAATAATGTTGTTAACGTCCGCACTATTTTTTTTTTTTAACAAACTTTATTTTTTTCTCTACGAAAACAAACTAAACATATTTTGTACACAGTTCAGCCGTTGTTTTCTCTGTATTATCTCAACCTAATTGTTTCTTGCTTGGCCCGAAATATATCCCCACACATACAATTGTGGGTTATTTTAATTAGGATATAGTACTGACAAGTTAGGGTTAACGTAATGTAATCTTAGATTCTTCGAATTCTCGCGATTGATACTTCATACAAAGCAATATAGCATTATACGTTGCTGCACGAAATCGTACCCGACAAGGCTATTCAGTATACGTCGTTAAACTTTAAGAAACTAACGGTAGTCAAATAAAATAGTAATACCGTGCATTTAAATCACGCTTTTACATAATACGTCACAATCACGCTTTTACATAATACGTCACGGTCCCTTGGCGCTTTATTGTCGAGTAACAGCACTCGTGCGTCAATTAACGAACGTGATTTATTGCTAATAGTAGTACCGCTGGCTTGGGTCGTTAGTGTGATAGTTTCCAAGTGGTAGTGCCAAGAGCGATAGGTCTACTCACCAGTTTGTACATTCGAGATGGTAAACCGGTATAAGTTGCCTTTAGGGTTCATAATGCGGTGCTGTTCATTTTATATGGCGCCTTTAGCAAACTTAGTATGCTGTCTGCGCCAGTTTTTCTACTTATCCGATAATCGTATCACCTGCAGAAGACGTTATGGTTTTAGTGGTGGGTTGTAAGCCCCAGAAACTGATGGTGAAAACCCACGAAGTTAGGCAAGGACTGAAAATCAAGTTCACTCGTTGGCACCAGCGGGATTCAAATTCGGGTCCTACAGTGGTGAAGGCGAAAAGAACCACTCCCCCACCTAGGCCTAACCCTTTAGTTCGTAATGCGCTGGCCCCGTCTGGTTTATTTTCAACCTTTACTTACAAAACTTTATCGAGGCCAAGCGTCCATAATTTCGCGGGCATGCCAAATTCTGCTTTAGTAAGCTGTAGCCTTCCAGTGTAAATCCTGTATAAGATGCAGGTGTTTCCAACAGAGAGTATACTAGCCTTCGCTGAAAACCTATGATTCAAAACCTGGACTGCGTGTGTGTGGAGCGCGGGATGGGGGGGGGGGCATAGGGGCAAGAGACCTTTACAATTTTGTGGCCACTGGCCTCTGCCACATGACTTAGAGCGTACGTGTCTTTGTAACCAATCCAATCGAAGTACGAACTAATATTTGTTGGCCCTGGGCCCTAAGATTCTATCTCATGATTAGCAAGCATCACGAGGCAGTTCCTCGTAAACATTTTGTATTATCGGCTATGAATAAAGAGCTTTGTTACAAGATAGTAGATTTGTGAACGCCATCTGACTCAAAGGAACACTATCACTAAATCCGGTTATAATGTCCGTAGTTTCCGAGCCCCGAATTGTAAGGCAAGAACAGACGGTGATTTTTCCTCATTCATTACCTCAACCAATCAACAGGAGATAATAATTAGCTTGTTTAACTTCACTTTAGAGTGTTCTGTCTTGGTTAATCACAACATGGCTTCTCGCGAAATTATGGCCGCTTCAAATGATACAGAAATAAACGGTTACCACAAACGGCTACACATATTTACCGTGGCATGTGCCCCGTGTGTGTGTGTGACGTTTCACTTTCGTGCAATAACAAACATAGTTTTCGCAGATTCTGAATGATCTAGATGTGATAACAAAGTCAACAAGAGTGTGTAGCCCGTGCCTAGTCTAAACAATTGTCCGTTTCACAACCTTGCCGCCTTTGCATGCTTTACTTTGAAATATCTTTCCGATAAATCAGCCTCGAAGGTTTTTTTTAATAGGTCGGTTGGGTTTGTTCAATCGATCACCACAACATGTACTCAGCCCATATGAACTAGCACAAGCTGTCACATTGTGGACAGTCGTCTGTTGCTATTAGATGTTGACTAAATCCTGTAGCCATCCGAGAAGAGCAGAAGACTTCCCCACAAGATAGCCGCTATTCGATAGGGTCTATGGCATACATTCTTTACGTGTAATACGCGTAAAACAGTGTTGAGACAATGTTTTTTAATACTTACACCAACATAAATAACCCGCCATAAATAATCAAAAATTCCGCTTTATAATTCAGAAAACTATAAGCAAAAGTGTAAACTTGAGAATTTTACCCCACAAAACAGAAACATCAAATAAAATCGATGCTCCTCCCCCCAAACAAGGCATCCGAGGTGCAGACGATGCTCGTGTTTAATTTCACGTGGCCTTCTTTTGAGGCGCGCGTCTACTTTCTACGAATTAGGAACTGGCTTCTGCCGAGTGGTCGTCATAGTTTGTTTAATATCATTGTATCCGACGTGATGCACAGACTCGTGCAAGCAATTACCTCACATTTGCTCATTTTTAGTAATGATAGGTAAAACGTTCGTCATCGTGTTTTGGTTAGAAATGGGTAACTCATTTTAAATCAACCTGTCTACAGAAGCCAGAAGCGTATAGCGTATATGTATATAATTGTCACCACAATGACGTCGCGAAGCCGAAAATATAATTTAAAAAATATATGTACCTTTAATAAAACGCGCGTTTCCTCAGCTTTGCAGTCGTAACCAAACACTATTTATTCGGTGCTTTTGGAGTACTATTATTAAATGATACAAAATTCGTAGTGACGAGTAGTGATTCGTACAAGACAAGTAGGCCTATTGATGCAACAGCAGCAATGAAACAGCAGCAACGGATCCTAACAATCGTTTCAGCTGTGTAAATCCGAAGCAGAAATCTTCGCGTACAAGTGACATCACAATACGTACTATAAGTACCGTATATTATGGTATGTGTCAGCATACAGGTAAAGGTTATTTACCTTTTTATACATAATTGACGGGCATTGCAGAAAACGGAGAGTGGAATAGAAAGTTGCTTTAAAATACAAGAAAATAGTACATTGGCGAACTTATTGCTTTTCAGCAATATGTTACCCTGTACTGTAGCTTCCTCCGTTGAACAACGCCAGCCTACATTTATGGTTCTTACCATGTCTATATTTAAACGTGCTGATAAACTATATGAAACATTAATCTTTCTTGAGGAATTACAATTTATAGGGTGATAAATAAATCCATAATTTTACACCATATAAAATAACTTCAAATCGAATATTGAAAATATCCGTATACACCGTGGTTTTGTTACCGTGCGATAACAGTAGATCTCTCATAAATATATAGTAGTAGATCGCAAGTATTAGACACAGGGTGTGGTTTTTACGAACTTGATGCGTGTAATCCTGTACAGAGTACCGGTACCGAAGTGGGACCTGAATTCTACATTAACTGGTTCTTCGTCCAAAACAGTCATTCCAACAATCCTGATTCAGAACACCTGATTTGAAGAAGACGTCGTAAGTTCGGAAGTTTAGGTTTTGTTAATTAAAACTTTTAACTTAATTGGCGTAAACAACAATGCATGTATTACTATAGTTTTAAACTGTATACAACTTTCCTATATTGTTTGCAATTACTGTGAAAAAATATGACTATAAATTCCTTTGGACGGTGTTACATGTTAGTGTCTATTTCAACTACGTTTGGATTAAAGACTACTTTTGGTTCCTGACCCTTCGTCTGTTCGAACACCCCATTGGCTCGCAATACGTCAGCTATCGTTGACGTGTCGTCCGCTGGGTCCACCTTATTGGTTCCTCTGAGTCTCTCCATGACCCCGGTGCTTGAGGTTTTGCTGCGACTGCTGCTGTTGTTCGACCCACCGCTGTGACCGGCGGGCGACGGCTCGCGCATCAGATTCGTGTAACCGTCTCCTGGTATCGGCGGCTGGTGCCTGTCCGACTCCGTGAGGAAGTTCGAGTTGGTGTGCACCTCGTTGGTGCTCGACAGCGTGGACATCGGCGGGTTACCGTGAGTCGACGAAGACGTCTTGGTGTTTGCCCGTAGTCGAGACTGCGTGAAGATGTTCATCTCGTCCTCGTCCACGAAGTAGAGGGCGTAAATCTTGACGACGAATAGGCAGGTCAGGGTGACGGTAGCGTTGATGATCAGCCCCGCCGAGTAGTAGCTGGCCTGGTAATAGGGCTCCTTGGAGGTGAAGTAGATCGGCGAGAAGGTGACGAATACCACTAGGGTACAGAAACTGCAGAAGGTGATGAAGCGGGTCTCGTTGTAGTTCTCGGGCAGTTTGCGCGTCATGAAGGCGAAGACGCAGCAGACGATGACGAGGGCTACGTCCCACACCATGACGCCAATCATTTCGATGGTGTTCAGCTGACATGTCACTTGCAGTTTGTTGACACGTTCGTCTGGCATTACAATGAGGACCTCCGGGGCATCGATGCACAGCCAGATAGTGGTCCAGATTACCTGTGTTTCGCACACAAAATATAGAAGAAATTGCACATTATTGTACTGTAACTATAGACTCTACGGAATAGCGACTATCTTTTGGCCTAAAGTCCTTGATTCTCTGAGATATCTACGGGGATACTTATGTGGTCTGTGGTTACTGGAAAGGCCTGTGTGGACAGTAGTCATCCGAGAGAGCATGCAACGTCTATCCAATACAAATCTCGTTCTGAGTGAACAAAGGACGCTTTTGGGCTTTTGGCCATGTCCGTTGCTAAAATGGTTACACACTTGTTCAAAATGATTCGTCATATCTAGCGGGAGTAACTTCCCCATTGGAGTTTTGTAGGCCAACGTGTATTTGCTGTTAGTAAGAAGGTTTCGTCATTTTAGACAACCTTAAATTGTTTAAATTGTTGTCGTCACAGTCCCCCAGTAATTCAACTTACTTGTGTCAAAACGAATTCGATTGTTTTTATTTTATTTCTAGATATAGATAGATATCTAAAACTGATATCTATCTTGACCTGGTAATATCGGATTTACTTTAATATTGAATTATTGATCACTGAGTGTTTTCTCCCGAGGGGGTCTCAGGTGGCGTGGCGGTATTACTGTTATATTCAAGAACCTTATAATCAACACGGCAATATAGTGTTTTACACGTCGATGACCTTAATTGAAAGATTGTGGCTTAGCTTTGTAAAGATTGCGCAGTACAATCGAAGGTTATTGGTTGTTTAATCATGGAGGAAGAATAATTCGGTGCCGTCGACAGTTGTAAATTGCACTGCAATCTCCTGTTTTATATTTGTTTGCCGTAATGCTTACTGTGAGCCCTTATGTTTGTACGAGGTGGAGCCATGCAACATGCTATTTAATGCCCGATCAAATCACAATGTATTCCAGGATCGACCATCACATGTTTCTGAGGACTCAGGTGGCGCAGCGGTAATTACTCACCTCTAATGGACTCGAATTTTAATACTAAATACAACATGTAGAATGTAGTTGTACCCACGCACGTTTAAATGTTGCCGTAATTAACTAGTTCCGGTACCCGAGCATAAACCCATTGTTGTATGCTTAGCAAAAACTCACAGGAATATACAGACCTTTGTGGTGGCTAAAACAGTGTCAGATTACGAAACAGATCCAATGTTGGTGAGGTAAAACCGCTAGCTCGGGATATATATCGTTGTTGTGAGCTAAAACATGTTCAAACAAACCCAATTGCTAATTTGGTATCAGCCCACGATACGGTCCTTGTGTAGGCAGTCAGCGTTTCTCTTTGCCTCGGTGTCTGTTGGACGTGGTATGTCATTACACTCCAACTGAAAACTTTCAAATGTATACGTTCTCAGGGACATGGTATATATTATAAGATACTTACGGCAAGTGTTGTGATCGTGAGGGTCATAACAACTTGAAACGCCGACCCGATATAATCAGGCCTCTTGGCCGACTTTTTCGACGCTTTGAAGATGCGGAACAGCCTGATAGTCTTGGTTGCTATGGAGGCATAGATGAAGGATGTGGCCACGCTAGGGAGTAGACGGCGGAGAACGCAGACGAATGTCGAAGGTGCCACGGAGAAGAGGATAGCGGTGAGAAAAGAAAGGAGTATCCCGGCGAAGATGATGTAGCTGAGCTCACGACTGGATGCCTTAATGAGCGGCATCTCCTGGTTGTGGACGTATACCATTAACGTGAAGAGTGTGCAAGCAATGCACACGCACGACACCGTGATGATGGCGATGGCCCACGGCTGTTCGCTCACGATGAAATCCGATGGAATGTTCTCGCAGTGTGTCTGGTTGTCATTTGGCCAGGCGTAGATATCGTTTGGGATATCTATGCACGACCGGCACTGGGTGCCGTTGATCGCCACGATCTCGGACTTTTCGCACGGCGTGCACGTCCAGCAGCACAGATTGTCCGGGATCCGATTGGTTTTCTCTCCAGAACCACAGGGATCGCTGCACACCGACTTGGGAACTCCGGTGATATCATACGAGGCACCGTCCCACAGATACCAAGGAACGTCCTCGTCGATGTTCAGGTTAGGTATCGCTGGATCCGAAGACTGCTTCCACTCGCCAACACGCAGAAAACCGTATTGTCCAGATGTCTCATTCCGCTGTAGATGGTTAACGGAGTATCTCCCGTACATGTTGCCCTTCTCCGTGAAGCTGATCATGCCGTTAGCCAAGCTTTCAAACTCAGTTTTTAGCAGATACCCCAGCAACATATCGCCATCAACGTCGACCATTTCGGGGCACAATCCCTGGTCTGCTTCCGGGCAGAGGTCACGGCGCATTGTTTCCAGGGCATGAGCAAAGGTGTACACGGAGTCCATGACTAGTGTCTCGTGGGCGACCGTGCCATCGTCTGCTTGGACAATCAAGCCAGGTTCGTCGCAGCTCGGCTTGCTGGTGTCCGTGGCGTTCGATGTGCAGCCCGTGTAAGCCTGTAGAAACTCCAGGAACCACGGGTTCTTGCTTGTTGTGTCAAGAGAGTGGAAATATTCTGTGAATTCGTCAAATGTTTTTGACAGCGGAGAAATGGTGAACGCACCTGAAATACAAGTAGAAGAATGCTACCAATATTAATAGAAAATAAAGACAACAATTTTGTAATGAACATGATTTTTGCTACTATCATCAGGCGCCCTCATTCGAACTTCAAATTCTTATGTTTGCATGATCAAAAAGAAACAACAACCGCGTTTTTCTTTTATCAATAAATGGACAATTATTTTGGACTATATATTCACGTTATAGAGTGGTTTCTCCTTGTAAATCTCCAAATGGTTTGCTCTCGAACTCATGGACGCTTCAGAGAGGTTTTCTACGAGAGTGCTCCTTTAAAGAGGGAGTAAAACGAAAATCAACATTATGACTTTTCAGACAGTCTTGATAGCCTATGCATCCCCAATAA
>JAVCKS010020840.1:0-13941 GCA_032273685.1 Pteraster tesselatus | reverse complement strand
GGCCATGTTTTACCCCGGCCATGTTTTACCCCGGCCATGTTTTACCCCCCGGAATGACGGGCACTACTCACCGTGACCGCCCACAATCAAGAACAGACCCGACTTCTGCATGGCGTATTTAGCCTGTGTCTTGGCGGGCGGAGCGGGGGTGATAACGGGATCGGCGCCTCGTACCATAAAAAACTCGACATCGAGGAGAGTGAAGAGGATAGACTTGGTGCACGTGACCTCGGACGACCCACAGGGCACGTTCTCAACGACGACGGTAAAGATCCCGGGGTGACCGGGGACACCGCATATGTCCGATGTCAAGATGTAGGAACAAGCGCCTGCCAAAGCACGCACAGAGATCAACCACAGGATAAGTCAAATAATTCACGTCAAGGCCGGCGGTGGCTATGGGCAGAGGTGGCGGGGTAAGTCCACGTAAACACCCAATCCAAACCTCTGCGGTGCTATCAAACGCGAACAAGTTACCCACCTAGTATTTCTACCAGCCCACCCTAAGATAGCAGGCTAAAACCGGTCCAAGTGAAAAGAATGTTTCCATTATATTGTTCTGGTTCTTGTCACCGATAGGGCGCGCAGGTTTAGGACCCACGGTGGTCCTGTCACCTTGTAACTCTGAGTCCTGGGAGTATCAATCAACTTCCGCTCCCTAAACTTGTGAGTTTCCCCTCGACGTCTTTCCCCTTCTTTTCCGACCTATAAAACTTCTTAAGTTCACGAAAAGAGACCCCTGTGGTAGACTAAAATAATCAGATAGATAAACTATCTCTTGAGATTATGCGCCCTAACGACAGAGTAACATTACCTTGAAATTCATAACGGACTTCATCGTAGGTGAGATAATGTGGGTCACCGTACGCTCGGCAGGTAGCTGTTACAATAATCATTATTTCATGTATTAGAATATTCTTTGCACGTTTATAAGTTGCCCTGCAAATAAAGGGCTGTTTAGGATATGCTGTTGCACCGTGAATAATTGTCCAACAATTTTATAATTTTATTATACAGTTTTATGATTTGCATATTTGCATATTTGTGGTAGAGATGGGATTGGTTTGTCACATTGTTCATGTCCTTGGCTGTAACGATTTTCTTGTGCAATTTGTGTTTCCCAATGTTGGTAAGAGCAGGTGACTGAATATGAAGGTAATAAATGCATTTGTAGACAAACCTGGACAGACGTCTGTTTTGCATTTATAATCACCGCCCCCTCCTTCAAGGCATAGACTGACAAGAGAGAAGAACACCAAAATAACGGCGATTATTAATCTAGAAAAGGTATCTCTTTTATTATTAACATCATTATTTTGTACGGTCTGTATTTTCTGGCAATTACAATAACAGACTCAGTTCAAGATATAACTGCACAGTATATAAACCTAATGTGTACACATCCACACATCCACCTGTTTTCCACGGTGTGCAGCCACTTACCAAGCATTGCATTCATTATCAAACCCGTCGCCTTGGTTGTAGGTCTGACCCTCGAAGAAGCAGGGGCAATTGACGGTCGATAGGCACTCGGTGCCCTCGGCGTTCCACACCATGTCGCTGGGGCAGCCACAGCCAGGGGTGCACGGCTCCTCACCACAGGCCAGGTCCCTGGTCTCACAGCTACGTTCACACTCCACGCAGGCGACCGGGATCAGGCCCGATGCACAGTCTTCAGCAGCGGCTACGGAACAAAGGCATCCAATGGTCTAGTAACCTGACTCTGCGCCCCATGCGTACATATGCAAAAAAAACATTTCTATGGATTTATACCAATTGTTACGCAGTATATATTTTCTAATAAATGATGAGATTTGACCTCAAAATGCAGGTGTTCAATATATACCAAAACAAGAAGAACCTAGAGGGGTGCATATAGTTGAGTTGTACAATCCCTAGGTGTCACTTTGTGCAACCGGCTTGGCAGATACTGTTTCAACTTTCAGATTGTACAAAAACATTCCCAGGACATCTACAAACTTACCAGCGCACACATCTTCAGAACAATCCGCAACACCGTTTTTACAGACACTGAGGAGAAACAAAATGGTTCCAAACGTTTCAAGAAGAACTTGTCCGATGGCGCTTCGGTATCAACCTTGAGGAATAGTTACAAATGTGGTGGGTCTACCCCTGTTATTAGCTTTGAAATGACCTATGGCATGCACAAACATCCATCCACAGCTAGCCACGAAGTATGTTCTTGTTAAAATAAAATTATTTTTCGATCCCACATTATTTTTCCCCACGATTGTTTTACGAATAACTGAGAACCGGCTATTTGTGTACAATGCAAGCAACATTGACTGGTATCCGGGCCTATTCTTTTTTATGGACTTTAGTCGCCAAGGATTGGTCTTACCAGTCACTGCACATGTACTTCCAGGTCTGACCAGGTTGGTAGATGTTACCCATCAGATGACAGGGACAGTTGGAAACAGCTATACACGCATCAAGCAGAGTGCTGAACACCTGAGCAATGTCGCAACGAGATAATAAACGAACTGATAATAAAGTAAGCTTCCTCCCAATATGAACCCTAAACATCTTGTAGAGAACCGATCAAGGTGGCTTGACTGTTGGCTTGACTGTTGGCTTGACCGTTGGCTTGATGGTTGGCTTGACCGTTGGCTTGACCGTTGGCTTGACCGTTGGCTTGATGGTTGGCTTGACTGTTGGCTTGATGGTTGGCTTGACCGTTGGCTTGACCGTTGGCTTGACCGTTGGCTTGACCGTTGGCTTGACCGTTGGCCGTCCAAAATGGCATTGCTGCACCCCCTCCCTCCATGACCCCTGACCTTTCTCTATCATGCTGCTGCCCTACTCATGCACACATCAGAGGGGTCCTTCCCATAGGTGACATAGGCCACTGCCAAGGGCACCACTCAGTGGAAGGGGGGAGGGGCAACAATGCACCCAAGACAAAAGGGGTTATCAATGAGTGATCCTAGTAGTAAGAACATGCTAGTAGTTTACTGTAGATCTGTTAAGAAGTTTTGATTGTAACATTTGATTTATGTTTTTTTTCCCGAAGGCACCGAGAGTGCTAGTTCCAGCCATGTACTTACCATATCCCCAGGGCATTGGCAGCCCTGAACACACTGCTCTTCACAATCTTTACGGCTGAGGCTATTGCACGAAGATTTACACATGGAACCACAATCCTTGTAGACCATGCCATGGTGACAGGTAACCGCTGGGGGTAGGGGAACAAAGGGATGGGCAGTCAATAAACGAACGGCGAACAGCCAAATGAATACACAAACAAACAAACAAACAACCAAACAAACAAACAAACAACCAACCAACCAACCAACCAACCAACCAACCAACCAACAAACACTGACAGCTGCATTTCAAATGTAAATTTTTTAAATCGAGTACCTTTTTTGGGGCAAATGTATTTGACAGAACTTACGACACATCTCGGGCCCCCTCCAGTCAAAGATGACGTTCTCCTTGGCGCACTCTTGCACGTAGGCAGCGAACGCCACACACTCTCCGCCGTCAGGATCGTTGCATCTATCCACGAGGCACAGCTGGTAGTACCTGTTGACATCCACCAAATAGTGACAGGCGAGGAAAGGTTCTTGTCGCAGCTTGCCGCAGCGGGCGATGGTGTCAGCCCTGATCTCGGGTTCCATGGCGCAGTAGTGAGGCTTACTACTCAACTCCGACTCCTTGCATATGAAGTTGGATCGCCAGGTCGGGATCCAGTCCTGGGCCACCGCCATCTTGGAACCGGAAGGCAGTTGGAAATCATCGCTGTGGATTTTGTTGAAGTCTCCGCACAGACCGTGGACCTTAAAAAAAAACAGTTTATGTGGCGTTTATAGCGCAGTTGCTTAGTGGATGTTGTCTGGTGTATGACCTTATTACGGAGGTCACTTTTAAAGATGTTCCACAAATGCCACGTTCGTACCTTTCCAAGTAGTTTTTTGTCCATCTTTATGTAGATACGATTGTCAGTAGCCCACTGAATCTCGATGCCAAGCTTGGTAAGGTTCAAGAGAGTGAAGACGGTGGATACCTGGATGATACTGATGGAGTTGTTACCGTCGGTATTGATGTAGGGTAGCATTAACTCTTGTTTGCGCTGGGTCTTTGTGGACACCAACACAGCACCGGGCGTTTGGAGTCTGAAATAACGACAAATAATTGATTTTATTATCATTTTTTGGGGGTTTGTATATTTGGTGCTTTTGCTCGCCTTCACAATTGTGGGCCTTAGATTCGACCCCGAGGGCGCAACACGTGAACTGGGGGCGGTTTTTGGTCCCAGTTTCACCTTGTGGGATTTTTACCCAACTTCTAGGCTTTTCCTCCACGGGGCTGCGATACAAACCCTAACAGTCTACGAAACTCACTCGTATCTGGTTCCATCCGACAACACCACGCTAAGATACGGAACGCAGCTATGACCTTTGCCGACACAAATAGATTTGTCCATGAAGATACTGAAGGACGCCGCCTCGTGATCGGGTAGAATACTCTGCGCCAGGACGTACTGGCAGTCGCTATCCAAATGAAACGACGAGTCGTCGAATGTACGGAACGAGTGTCCTCCCAGAATGCTGCATATTCCAGGGCAGGTATCGTTGGGGCAGAGTTGCAGCCTTCCCTCCTTGCAGACACTGAAATATTATCAGTTCATAATCAAATACTCAAGGATGCTTTGTGCTTTCCATCTTGGCTGTCACAAAGCGTTTTCACTACATGTTCGGCTGCCAGCAATACGGGGAGGGTTGGTACCCTGGCTTCTTGAACGCCGCGTGTTACACGACGAACAAGACGTGCGGTTTCACAGCTCACGGAGGACGAAGCAAGCTTGCCTCACCCAAGAGCACAAGCCTCTGGACCAAGAAATGAACCCACATTCTAGTGGGGTGGGGACGGCTTGGTGGGTTGGGTGTGAGTGGGGGTGGGGGAGGTACTTACCATTCCCTGCAGCGATCCTTCAAAATGGTACCAGATGGAGATAGAACCCCGGCCTGTAGACAGGGACAATGTTCCTTCTCAACACAGTGGTACCCATCAAAGTAGGTTCCTACAAACAAACAAAACTAAACGTTTACCCACGGCGTACGGTAAAGACTGATCCAGCAAGCCACCCTACATTCTTGATTCAAGATGATTCTGTCAAAAAAAAAAAACTCGTGCCAAACCACAGAACCTGAGGTTTAAAGGGTTTTTTTTCTCTATTTTTTTTTAGTTAAAACACGGGAACATTGACTGACTGGATGTGGTAAAATTCAATGGGTTTCTCGGAGATAGCAAAAGAAGTTTTAAAAACCAAACCTGAACGGCACTGGCAGCCTGGTACGCAAGTATTCTGACATTCCGCATTGTACTGCAGGTTACTACATGTGCGTGGGCAGGCCGATCCACACTCAGTGTACACCATGCCAGCGTGGTCACATCTTTTAGCTACGAGTTACAAACAACGAGACAAGGCATTCCAATATGTCAGTAGAATTAATATTCCATATTTCATACAGTGCAGCGTTAGGTTAAAACATCCTTGCCGTATATCTTACGATGTAAAATATCTTTTATCAAATGTGAGTTTTTCGGCTTACTTGAATTTCTTCAAATACATCTTATTGAAATTAACATTAATATTATCACAACCTCAGCAGCGTTCTACTAAACTTACGGCACATGTCTTCTGAGCGCCATTCTACTGTAACTCCCTCAGATGCGCAAGTTTTTGAAAACACCGCGTAGATGGCGCACTCGTCGAAATCGGAGCCGTCCAAAATGGAGATGGACTTCGTAAACGAGCAGGTCTCATAGAACGGCTGAACGTCCACCTTGGAGCGGCAACTCTCGAACGCCGGGGCAGTTGAGAACCTCTGGCATACATCATGTACAGACTGCTGCTGGTCAGCACCGAGGGAGTGGTACGGCTGAAGGTGATCCGGGTCAGGCTGTAGGCACTGGCTATCCAGACGATATCGGTACAGGTCGGCAAACTCAACCAGCTCCAGATTCTGGAAGTCATTGCTGGGGTTATTGTCGTAGTTACCGCACAGACCCTGCAGGGTGTGGGAGCCATGCGTGGCTATATAGATGCTACCCACTTTGATGGTAACGATGTTATCGCCATCAAAGTAGACGCGAGATTCTGCAACGAGACAAAATCAATCGCTTTTTACTCAGCATCCTAAGGACGCGAATAAAAACCTAAAAAAAGAAAATTGCATCAACAAATATCGTTTTGCCCTCTGCGGAACATAGATTCAAGGAAGGAATTTGTTTATAAGAACTGAGTGAGGGCGTCCTATTTGGCCTCTAACTCCACCTCTAACTGGTACTCTGTACATACCATCTGGAGCCTGTACCACCACATCGGTTCCTCTCCTGTAGACCATTATCCCCGACATGCCGGAATACGGTGGCTCGACCTGTCTGCCGTTGTACCTCACCGATCCTCCAGGGAGCAGTTCAATAAAGGCGTCAGAATTCCTGGATCACAGAAATAGTTTAACAACATTTGTAGGGTCATTTGCAACCCTTGAAGGGCGCTGCTAACATCTTCCACTACATTTCACAAAACATTGTTTTAACCCCAACCCTGACCCCCGACCCCCGACCCATGAACTTACTCAACAATAATGGCACTTTTGCATGTGTCAGTGGTGTTGTGGCATTCATAGCGTGGCACGATGTCAATTGTTATGGTACTTTCTGCTTTGAAATACGCCAAGGTGTATCGGCAGAGAAGTGGATAATTGTAGGTTAGACCATCAAATGTCTTAATGGCTCCATCGCAGCAAACAGTGCAAACACCTGACACAAATCATACAAATATTTCAGTGAAACTAAAGATGTACTCCTCGATTTCACACCAATGTAACCTGGAGAAAAAATAATATTGAACTGATATTTTGAAATGTCTGACCTTCGTAATACTAATAGCTTTAAACAAACATCCATCCACCAATAGTTAATAGTGAAATAGGGCCTACTCTCAAGCACTCAAGATTTGTTGACAAGTCTGGTACCCTTGTAATGAACATCATTGTGACTGGGAAGGTTGATGGGTACAAGAGTGCTTCTAAGTTCTATTCTGGAACTGCTCCAAATTAGGCCCTAGCTGTCAGCCAACATTCAACAAAGTAATTTTCAAGAAGATAACCTGTAAGTGTAACTACTATCTATGGATAGATTTCACAATGTTAGTAATGTGCAGGTTGACCATTGTGTAGAGCCCGGAGGCTGCCATTGACTTGAATGTCATCTGTTAATAATACATAATGTTTCTTGATCAGATTCAGATTTACTGTTCTTATACTGCTGATTAACCAAATTGGTAATCTTGAAGTGCTACAGCAAGTTCAAACGCCTACTCCCACTCCCAGTTGGTTGCCAAGAAACATATCTGCTACTGCTACTGCTACAGCTAGGGTGGGCAGATAACTTGACTATTTACCGACGTTGGAAGTTTGTTAACCTACCGTCTAGATTGCTAGTTGGAAGAGGCAAAGTCTCCGATTCTGGTTCACTGTACACCTCATCAGATCGCTTTTGAACAGCTGTATAAAGAGTACAAATAGGTTTCCAATACAAAACAACATATGTGTACACGTATGCACCCATAAAACTGTACAGAACGAGTTATTTGATCGAATTATGACAAATTAATATTTGTAAACAAACCCACTTCGGTCCACGGTGGTGTAGTTTTAAATGCTACGCCAAACAGCGCCCTCTAGCAGTGGTATGGAACTTGTACTAAGGCCAGGCGCTATGCTTGAGAGCTAGCTAGAGACACACATGCGCGGTGTAAACGGAAAGCGGTACACGGTAAAGGGGAAGCGGTATGTCGCGCGGCATTTGACTTGCCCGCCGTGAAATAACGCTTATGACAGCAAGTTTGCCACGATAGTAGTCTTGGTCCAAGACGTCACTATCTTATACACGTAACTATCAATACTCGTGATAACTCGACAGATGGCATGCTTTTCGAACCAGTGGCGCCCTCTGTTGTTTGGATTTATCCATGCGAAGGTCTTGGATAAATCCAAGACTACCACGATAGCCGCATCCCGTTTCAAATAATATTATTATTATTATTATTTCGTATGCTTCAATTGAAGCTGGTTGACACAGTTTTTAACCGGAATCGAACCCCGGACCCCAGAGGTGAAAGGCAAGTGAAAGAACCACTACACCACCCGACGGAAAGGATTGCCTTAAGTACTCGTTTTTCGTTCGCTCTGCAAACGATTGGAATAAATTACCAGGGTGTATAAAATTATATCAAATAGCTCATCATTGACAACTTCCAAAAAGAGTCCTAAAGGCGCATTATAAAAATAACACCATCTGCTTCCGCACCATGTTATACCATATTTTTCACAACCCCAGACATTGTCTGAGATAACTGAAACAGAACAATAAGGAAGTAGCGAACTACCTGATTTGTCGCTGAGTGATGTACATCGATTGTCGTACAGAGTGCAGTAAGTGCCGTCTGCCTCTATGCACTCGGGATCGCACAAAGCTACAAACCAAACATTGTTAATATTATTGTTGATGATGAAACAAAGCGTCCTCCACAAAACACTGGTGGATTTAAATGGAGTGCCACTGTACGTCCCTCTGTAAGACTGGGGGGGCACCGACTGGGGGCGGCACCCTTTTGTGGGGAGGGCCCCCCCCCCCCACGGCCTTCCTAGCTACGCCACTGGGCATGATACATTGCAAAGTAAGGGACATGACTAATCTATGACTAATGTAATGGATCATGACTAATCAATACTATTTTCCCCGTCTTCTCTCTATCAAGGAGAAGTCAAGCAGATGGACTCACGGGCTTCGCAGTAGTCCTCCTTGTTGGCCCCATCACAGCACACCCATCTGCGTAAAAAATAGACCCAAACATGCACGCCGTGGTAACGATATGCTGGTACTGGGCGTTTACAAAGATTAGCGAAGGCGCCCGGACAGCAGCGCCTCAATGTTTTCCGGCAGTATGACCACTTTTAAAATATTATCTTATTCGAAAAGAAAGTTAAAAAGCATTTTTTTTGCGCGAATTCGTAAGCTCAATTGGAAACTTGGCGAATGTAAACAGAGAGTGTTATGGACGACGTTAACATTTCGGTGTTGTTGGTTGGTTGAATTACCGTAAAAGTTCCGGGGAAACAATTATCGATCCACAAGTTATTTATACAAGCTGGCAGCAATAATGCATTTTCGACATGAAGATTCTAATCTCTTTAACTATCCATGCATGTTTTTCCCTGCCATATATTTATTCTAAAGCTAATAACAAGGGCAAACCTGCGAAATTATCAATTCAATAGTTAATATTATTGTGAAATAGATCTAAAATCGGCGGTACATATACATCTTATATTAGAGACTATTTACATGTTTTACCTTGACTGGAAAGCTAGTTCCTCTTGTGCATCTAGCGCATTATTCTTGTTCTTGAAGACGTTGATCATGATATTTTGATTCACAACTTTGAAGTAAACCCTCTCCTTGTACCTTGCTAAGGGGTCAGCTAGGTTGCACTTTGTCCCGTTTTTGTTGTCATTACATCTACGGGAGGGTAAAAAACAGAACGTGTACGAAATGATTGAGTTTTGTCACTGAAAGCTGTTGCGATCTCACACACGCCTTCAGTGACATGATCCCCCCCCCCTGTGGACCGAAACGGGCTATCCAGAGGTAGTTGTTCCATCGCCCAATACTTATTTGGCTATTTACCCGGTACCCTTCTGAGCGATAAGAATTTTTTAAACGCTGTTTCTCATTCGGTTTTAGCCGTTGTCTAGTTTACGCGTAGCTACGGGTTAAATACTCCGCTTCCATCATCCAAAATAGGCAGATATGTGATTCCATCACGCAAGAAATAGTTGGTTGCTACTGAGCCTACCCCTCCTCCAAAACCTTTGTCGAAGCGGTAATAATTGTGTATACAGACCCAATTGCGTGTTATATAGACGCCCAATTGCGTGTTAGGCGCCCAATCTAATCGAGCTCCCAGGGAAAACCGGTTGAATGCGCGGTGATAAAATTTGGTGGTAAAATAATAGTTCTACAAAGATAACCTATCCTAGGCGCCCGCGGAATAGAGGGAAAAAGCTGGCCCTTAATCTCAAGTTTGAATAATGTAACTATAAGACGGACAGGTGATTCATACTTTAACTCGGTTACCTTGCTGTACTTATAGCCAGGAGTAACAAGAAGACACACTGAAGCTGAGCGAGCGCCATCTTGCTAAGCTGGGTTGCCTCGCGCTAGCAAGAGACAATTTTCGCTCTTGCCAATCTCTCTTAGATAAATTTGAACGACTCGTATATAGAACAATGATGGGACCGATGCAGCTGAGAGTTAAAAAGGAATTTGCGCTTCTCAAAATACCCTGGGCCTAAAATGGATCGTGTCTTTATAGCGGCAAAACGGTCACGATCCAACGATTTCCCAGATCGTGATTGGTCGCTTTGTAGTTTACGATTTGAAAGCTGTTACATAATTGGTTGACCAAAAATTGCTGAATTGGCAGCTGGGTAGCTTGGTGGGGGAGGGAGAAGGGCAGCTCGGATTGATTCACGGCGATAATTTATACGAGACCAGCTGTCATAATAATATTCCAAAAACAACAAAATATTTTGGGTTTTTTTCTTTTTTCTTTTTTTACCTTTAAAAAACCCAACTATTTAGAAATAGGAAATCGTTACTGGTATGCATCCTGCACATGGCCCTGGGTTAATGGCAAACGTAGCAATAATAATAAACCCATAACTGATCGATTTCACACTAACAGATTTTTATAAACTTCAGGCGGCGGAGCGGTGGTGCTTACCTCGCCTTCACCACTGATGGTGCTATCACTTTGAGTTTTCTATTCCTCTCTAAACTGAAGAACATTTTTAGTGGTAGCTTTGTTGGCTGGAAACGGACTTTTGGAGCATTTCGAAAAGACTTAACCATAAGGACTAATGTTTTCTTGTGAAAAAAACCTAATTGGCTTTCGGCGGTAATTTATTTTCGAAAAGAAATTACCCTATAATACCCCGCAATAATGTTTTTATTCGCGCCATATATAACTTTAAAGGTAAACCTCCCAAATCATGAATCAAGATGAAATCGGTCAAAGTAAAAGTACAATGTCAAGGTCACCATTTGGAGGACTGTGGGCTCAAATGGAGTGTCGCCTGATATTTGGCCTCAACTTCCGTCCTTAACTCTTATATATACTGAGCAAGCAATTTTATGATTGACGAAACATAGATCGCTCTAAAGTCGAGATTAGCAAGCAAATTCAAAATCTCCTTCGATTGATAGTCGTGATTAACATCGCATGAAAAGCAAGACATCACGGTTTGGGCGCCGTGCAGTCATTTAGAATTCCAGGTCGAATCCGCGCATATAACCGAATGAGGGCGCCCTATTTACCAGCTCACAATAGCGCCCCCTTTACAGACTTCAATACAGCACGTGAAAACGGTTGCCGCTAACGCAAGGAGAATGGCCACTAAAGCTGCCTAGTGCACTCTAGTACTATAAATTATGCAGTCTCGTGTTTTAGATATTGTATTTTCCCTTCGAAACAGATATCGCTAAACAATAAACGACAAGGAACAAATCGTAACCTCAAATAATAAAATAGTCTTTATCAAAGACTGGTACTGACAGAGGGCGGTCTCTGCGCACCGAAAGGCCACGACGAAGTGACGAGAGCCGTATGAGCACTCCAGTAATATGGTCTTGAGCAACGACTACTAAACGGCAAACCGACATCGTAAAGTCAACATGGCGTCAGCAATAAATAAACTTCAATGTGTCGCAATTTGGCAACCGGTGCCGCCCGACAGGTGTGAATTTTGCAAACGCATTAGTTTCCTTTTAGCAAATAATAGCCATCGACCTGTTTTGCACTAGGCGCTTTATCATTAACTATAAAATCATTTTTTGGGGTGGAAATGTGTGCAACATATGTTGCCGGAATATTCAATGAAATCTTATCTAAACACGTCCGGTACGATTGCTGTATATGCACGTACGTCAGCATACATCATGGGGGGTGGGGGTTCTATGCCGTCGACCGCTGTATGTACGAAATGGGTCGAAGGACCAGAGTTTCTCTGTTCACCTTCTAAGACGACCAGAGCTCACTGGTCGAAACTTTGAGTAGCAACTCTCGGCTTAGTTTCAGAACAAACTTTAGTCCATGCGAGTTCTTAATGAGAAACTCACCATGTGCAACAAGTCTAAGCTAATCTTCCAGTCATAAATCTTTAAAAAAAAAAGTATGATGGACACTATGGCGCGATTCTAAGCCGATAAAGCTAATGATGTTTTCTGGTACGTCCTGCAACTCCAATTGTAGCACCATTCTATTGTGTCGGTCACATGACGAAAACGCTAATGAATTATGGTGAGCACCATTTCGACAAGACTTAATCATGCGGTGGCATTGAGCCCCCCCTCCCGTGTATTTCAGTAAGCTGCACGTGGGTAGTAGGCCCAAAATGAATTGAACAAAAGAACTTCGTTTAATCCGTTTTTTATTACTTGAAGAAGTGACGGCGGGTAGCAGGGGAGGGAGAGGAAAGATGCCGACCCAATTTTTAATTTATTATTAAAAAATTAATGAGTTGGATCTTTACTTTAATAACGATGGATTACCGCTAAAATAAGTCTGCTCCATGTCCATCATTCAAATTATTCGTTTCCATAGTTACGTAAGTGACGTCAATGGTATTTTGTTTGCGACGACGAGGAGAGTATCACACATGTTGTACCTCGGATGAAGGTTGCCGCGGGTAACTAGTTTGCAGCGGCGCCGGGGGCGGATCGCGTGTCAACGGTAGGGGTGTGATTATCCCACACGGCTTCACGAATGAAGCCACAGTCTGCCGTCTTGCTAGAGGGACAACAATGATTCACCGGAGGGCCTAGGTATCTATGCCTGTACGTATATGCCAAGCCATTATGCTCAATATACGGTTGTCAAGTGAAAAACATAGTTTTCGCGATAAAGTAAGTTTGTCGGTTAATAAACACTGTTTACCTGGCTTGCTACATCCGTACACGGAACGTCGTATCACATGACGATTGTTCTGTGTTTAGCAAGATAGGGTGCCAGTGACTGCACTTGTGTCATAGCCAATCACAACCCATGTATACAGAGAGCAGTGGATTACCCAGCCGCTCTGCGCAAGAGTCACCCTCCGCCATGTTGTTTCCCCGGAAAAACAGCACTTTTGGTGACTGTACTCCTGGGCAGAGCGCGGTCCTTTCCATTTTTTTTCTTGAGATCAGTCAGTGGTCGCAACATGCAGGGGAGAACATGGTTGTGGTTGCTATCGCAATTCTCCAAACGAGAAGCCCCAATTGTTCTTAAAACCATTAAACAATTTTATTGATACCGATCCATTACACGCAGTTCAATATTATCCCGTGTGGCCTTGTCAATATATCAAACAGCTACTCGTAGTTTTTATTGAAAATGATATTAATTTGTTATTATGTTTATTTTCGGGGGAAAATTATTAGACTGAGACTAAAATGTAATACAGAAGATGGAGCGAAGGACACACCAGTGCGTGGTGTTATGACTGTATAGGATCGGTAGACGCTATTCATTGCGCGGCACAGCGATCGATAGACAATAATACACTTCTATGCCATATTATTTCTTAAGGTAGAATACAGAACTGCAGCACACTGCTTACTTGCTGTGATGAGTATAATTACTAGAGTATAATTTGTTTTTATAATTAGACGTTTCAAGCCGAGCAGAATCTTTCTCAAAGCCTGAGAAAGATTCTATTAGGCTCGAAACGTCAGGCCGCTCTAATTATTTTGAACAGAATGTTTCTTAGTTCACCTAAAGGAAACATTGGCTTATCGTCGCTATGGGTGGGTAGGGGGAGCGAGGTTTTAATTTAGTGAAGTCAACTCAAGTCTCAAGGCTGC